>PVKA01007417.1:14708-77899 GCA_004027165.1 Ctenomys sociabilis | reverse complement strand
TTGCTTTTCCTTATAATGTGACTCTACCCACTTTGTTCTTGTTTTCTTGTTGTAAAATAAGGTTCGTAGCGTATCACTTGGTTATTAAAAGATTCAAATGAGATATTCCTCTGAGGCCTTATTGTACTGTGATATACCAAGTCCAGCACGTAATGTAGTTAGCACTGCCCCTATCCCCATCTTCTGTCTGCCTTACTGGTGCTTCTTACACAAACATTCTTGGGGTTTTAAAATCTGACAGTTGGAGAGGACTGGAGATAGTTCCTGATACCACAGGAGAACTTGACTGACAGCAGAGCCACCTAGAGGGGTATTGAAAGCCCATTTCTAGGCCCTCACGCCATACCTACTACATCAGACTCTAGAGTATGTGTTGCAGGAATTTACTTTTAATAAATCAATTTGTTTTTAAACAATTAGCATGATTTTGTCAAGAGGTTGAATAGCTTCTGCTTTGAAACTTTGTTGGGATACTTTTGGAAAAACAGGTTAGATTAGCTAATAAAAAATAATTGCTTTTTATTTGTCTAGTGTCCTGTATATGTGTGATAGATTTAATAATAATATTTTCATACATCAGTATTGTTTCAAGATTTTCATTCATCTTAACTTCATTTTCTTTCAGTTCAATCATAACTTTCAGATGTGAAAGTTGTTTCTTGTACTTTACAACTAGTTCCAACAATTGTAGTTTTAGTTCTGATAAAATATTAAGTATTTATTTTTAAAATTGTCTTTTATGAAGTTATAATTCTGAAATAATACTCTAATATTCCATTTTTATTTTTAGAGCTTTTTGATAACTATATGCAACAAGATGCCCATGAATTCTTAAATTACTTACTAAATACAATTGCTGATATTTTGCAAGAAGAAAGAAAGCAAGAAAAACAAAATGGTCGCCTACCTAATGGTAACATTGATAATGAAAATAACAACAGCACACCAGACCCAACGTGGGTTCATGAGATTTTTCAGGGAACATTAACTAATGAAACCAGATGTCTTACTTGTGAAACTGTAAGTATATCATAAGTATTATATGGAAAACATTTAATTCATTTTCTTACCGATTCTTGCAGATGAGAGTGTGGGAGATGAATTTAAAAGTTAAAAGTCTTAGGTATAATGTGAATGTTAAAGATGCATTTTTCATTTGAAAGGAATTTTTATGTAATCTGCTAATTGACAGTGACTACTTGAGATGATAGATACTTACTATAGCTTGAACTATTTAATTTTATTTCAGATTAGGAAGTCATAGGTCCATGTTGTGGAAATATTGTGTCTTAGGAAAATCTATAGGAAAATTATAGGTCAGGGATGTACATTTATGTGTCTTCTAATAAGGACACGTGAAAAAAGCATTCCAGGTGATTTCATCATTGTGGAAATTTTAGAGAGTACTTAAAACTAGATGACATAGGTCAATTCAACACACACACGAAATGTATAAGGCTGCATTAATATAGCATATGCTGTGCAGTATACTTTTCCTTTACAAGGAGATGATAAAAGGTATAGTAAATACGTAAGTAGATTAATCCATTGCAAGTAAAGAAGCTTTAATTAAGTGCTTGCATGTATCAGCTGTGCTTATGAAGATGTTCTTATGTTAGAGGAAGGATATCCTTGGTGTGAGTTTTTTTATTGCCCCAGCCATCAGTTCATTGCAGTAATGACTTCACAATGTTTGATGTCAGGAATTAAGTTTTAAAGATACAAGAAAGTATAACTATAAATGGAATTCTAAGCTCTTAAGAGACATTTTGTCTATTATAGTAATAGTGCCATTGAAGGTGTAATCAGGGAATTTTGGAGTCTCTTGATGTTTATTGTAGTAGAGCTTGACCTGTGTTAGAAAATGTCAAGTGTGTATAATTGAGTCCTCTGATAGTTGAATTTGCTTAGCATGTTGAGAAATGCAGAAGTAAGTAAGACAGGCAAGGTAGATTTAGGGCTTTCCTTAGAGGCCTGTGAAATGTTGCACCAAGTTCCTCTTAAGTCAGTGTTGTAGCCTAAGGAAAAGGGGGTTGTATTGGTAACTTTCCCATCACTGGTACAAAATACTGAACACCTAAACCAAAAGGATCAGAGGTGTATTTTGGCTCACAGTTTTATTTAAGAGTTCAGTCCATGGGTGGCTGGCTGCAAGGCAGAAATAGCATCATCATAGATTAATATGATGGAGAATAGCTGATGAGTGTAGTACCCCCACAATCCAGTTATCTTCCAAAAGCTCCACATCTGAAAACATAAGACTTTGGAGAGGTATTTAAATCAAAACAAATATAAAGATGCAATGTTGTTGGAGAAAGAAATATAAGCCTTTGAAGGAAAAAAAAATATAAGCTGTCTCCATTCAGAGTGCTTAAATATTTATGAATGTGACTTGCAAGGAATAGATATTATATTCTGTACATTCTTAAGTTATGTGACATGTATTATGGGTTTGTGGATGGTTTCAACCCAAGAATTAAGCATGATTTGAGAGTATTTCCTCAGAACCTAAGCATTATAATGTCAGATTCAGTAAATCACCACATACATGTCTCTGAATTGGAGAGATGGAATATAGGACATCTCTAGAGTACATATATAATTCTTTTTTGATTCAATGTTGCACAAGTATTTGAGTACCAACTATGCGAGACAAAAGATGAGAAGAGGGTAGTAAAGTTTAAGACAGAAGTCTCTGATCTTAAGGGTAGTGAAGACCAGTTGTCTGTAGTGCCTCCTTCTGATGTTATCTATTCTACGAGGTTTCCTTCTCAGGCTGTTTCCTTGGATATTCTTTCACTTTTTATTTTTTCCAGTGTGGATATTACCAAGGGTTTCATCATGGGTTGCGTTTTACTCTGCTCTGTAAGGATTAAGTTTCATTTTTGTTGTCATAGACATCCAAGTCCAAATCTCCAGAGTAGGTATTGTCTCTGAATTTTGTTTCTTTTGCTTTTTCTTTTTTTTTGATACCAGGGATTGAACTCAGGTTGTGTTTGCCAGGCAGGTGAGTATGCTGCTGAGCTATATCCCTGGCCCCCTCATCCTTGAATTTTTGGACTGGAATCTCCTGATGCTTCATATGAGGCGACATTGTGACATAATAGCCCAATGGAAACCAGCAGTGTTTTGTTTTGTTTTGTTTTTTACCACTTTTAAAAGTTCAGTAGTGCTCCACTTGGTAACTGCCTGATACCAACACAATTGCAGTATAAGCATACTAAGTCAGATATACCCAGTTGATCCAGAGCAGCCGTATCTCAGGTTTTTAGGAAATTATTCTAACAGTGAAAATTTAGGAAGAAGGCCTATAAAGCAGTATCCGAGAACCTTATTTTGAGATACACCCAGTACGGTTCGTCTTTACTTTTCTACAGTCTATGCACAAATCCTATCAGGTCTTCCTGTCCTACCTCTTATGTACTATCCCTTGTCACCCTGTTAGCTTTCCTATTGACTCAAGCTAATTAGTTTTCCCTAAACACATCATCTTGTCTTGTAATTGAACCCAGGGCTTTGCATGTGCTAGACAAATTTTGCAAAATTGCCCAGGCTGATCTTAAACTTGTGATTTTCCTGCCACAGCCTCTTTCTTGTAGGTGGGATTATAGGCTTGCATCCTTGTACCACAGCCTTTTCACCTTTCTTGTTTTGTTGGGTATTTTGAGACCCAGATCATGTGTCTTTTATTTTTTTTTTGGCAGAACCTGGGATTGAACTCAGGCCTTATGCTTGCCAGGGAAGTGCTTATTCTACTGAGCTATCTCCCTGGCCCCTATTTATGTTGTAATTTTTGTCTACTTTGTTTGTGTGGTAGAAGGGCCTCTTAAATGAAAGTTTAGGTTTTACGTTTATAGTTTAATGTAGAAATTAAGTAGTCAGATTACTTTAAAAAATGCCTTGAATTATTTGTAAGATGCAGTATGCATGGTGCCCCTGTTTAGTCACATTTGTCTAAATTGAAGATGCAGATGTCTGCAATCAGCTACAACTTTATGGTATTTGAGCCTGAAGTGTTGATCAAACAGAAAAACATTTAATAAATGTGTGGTCACTAAACAAAACAGCTAGGGAAATGTACATGTAAAGTTCCTATTCTGTTGTGATTCAGATGATCGGATAATAATTTTGTATAAAATGATTCATTTATAAATCAAAATAATGTATTAGAATTTTGATAGAAATAAAGGTAAGTCATTAATGAAAATTGTAATTTGGAATTTTGTGCTAATTATTTCCTTACATTATAAAATAGTGTTGATATCCTCATTCAATCTCAGTGTGCTTTTTAAAACTCTCTGCTTGTGTAATATATTCACGCTCTGACTGAAGTAAATGTTCATATTTTGGAAAATAATGCAATTTTGCAGCATGCTATTCTTTTCCAATAAGAATCAGTCCAGTATTTGCTTTGGTGTTAGCATGTGATAACTATTAATCAGTATCCTTCTGGGTATTCCAGCCTAAGTAGTTTTCTTTTAAACTTGAAGAAAAGTAATTATTTAGAGTGCATCGAATTCTGTCATTGGGGAGCCAGGATTTCTTAATACTTCCAGAAATAAAAAATGATTCCCTATCTTTACAGATAAGCAGCAAAGATGAAGATTTTTTAGACCTTTCTGTTGACGTGGAACAAAACACATCAATCACTCACTGTTTAAGGTATTTATAGAATTACTGTTTTGAATTTAAGAAAATTTTTTAGTGAATTCATGATTTTTCTGGTGTATACAAATAAACTTATTTTTAACTTTACACAGAGGTTTTAGCAACACAGAAACTCTGTGCAGTGAATACAAATACTACTGTGAAGAATGTCGCAGCAAACAGGAAGCACACAAGCGGTAATTTACTGCCTCACGAGTCTCAGTGACTTTTTTTTTTTCATGTTGGAGTTGGGCTTTTCTTACTGGAAGTATTTCTGTGAGAAGTTACACTGAGTTTAAAATTCTTAATTTTATTACCAACAGTTAAGGCTCATTTATTATTAGATAGATTATACTGTGTGCACTGCAGTGCTTTTGTTACAAAATCTCTCCTATAAGGTGATTTTCTACATTTAATGATTATATAGTCAAACCAATGTGAATAAAAAGTTTGGTTTTGAAGCTTTCCTAATTATTTGTAGACTTTTTCTTGGTGAGGAGCAAAAATGAAAAACTTGTACCCCTCAACCCATTCCAGTTTCTGCCATTCCTACTTTGGATAGTGTATGCCCTCATAGTATGTTACAAACACAGTTTTGTTGAAATTGTCATGGTTGTTACCTTTATTTTGAAACAATGGCAAACTCACAGAAAAGTGTACAAGTAATTACACAGATAATACCTAGAATGCTTTTTTTAAAAAAAAAAAAAAAAATTATGCATCCTTTGAAAGTACATTGGTGATAGGCTGGTCCATGACCCCTGGACACTTTCGTAATGTTTTTGTAACAAGAAAGAAGTTTTCCTACATGCCCATACCCATCCAAATTAGGAAATACAAGGCCATGCAGCTGTTAAGTCTGATTTTGACATCACAATATTAGTTCCTTCATAGAAGCATGATCTAGTCTAGAAGTGTACATGGTTCGTTTGCTTTTATGATCATAACTCTTACGAGAACATTGGATGACAGTGCTGTTTTTAGTGTTCTCTACCGTTAAGCTACACTTTTCCTGTTGTTGTTTGTATTGCCTTTCTGTTATGCTTGCATTATTTACTTACTTGATCAGAGGTATTTTAGAATTATAAATCTATTATCTTCTCTTTCTCTTCTTTCTTTCCCCTCCTTCTCCTCGTCCTTCCTCTTCAGTATGGATCCAGGGATTCCTTTTTTTATTCATTGGATTATAATCATTTGTCATTCTTATTTTCATGTTTTAGTTATCTTAAATTGACCAGGAAGACTACTGTTCAGGCATGTAGGCTCCTATGTCCATTTGATATGTCTATCGTTTTTTAAACACTTCTTTACTTTCTGGCATTAGCTGTTCTAAGCTCATTTTTCCAACAGCTCTGACACTGCCTTGTACAGATACTGCTATTGAATTATCATTATTCCTGAACTCCCTTGATGAACAGATGAGTATACCTATATTTACACTTGTATTTACTTTTCTTATCCATTTACTGATCTTTGTAGCTCTATTGAAAACCATAAATTCCTGGTGGTAGCTCCAGTTTCGGCTGACAAGATGTTTATTCTAATGTTTCCTTTGTAATACTGGCAGTTCTCTTTTCTCACAGTAAAAATTTACTTTTATTACCCTTGTGATAGCTACTTACTTGTAGTGCACCTGTAACCTAACTAATCTCACTTTCCCTACCTCCTCTTCCCCTTGTGCACACACATGTGCATGCATGTGCACCTACAGTCTCAGGACACCCTCACTCACTTCAGATGTCCTTTTTCTGCCTATGCTAATAACTGTCTTATTTGGACCCATCTAAGAATTGAACTGAATTGTTCATAAGGGAAAGAGCTGGAGTTTTTAAGTGATTTTTGTTTTTGTTTTAGACAAAGATACATTTATGAAGAAAGGAATTTTCAGTAACGGGTGCTGGTAAATATGAACAGAGTACTTATTGGTTCCTGCTATAAGTACAGATAATGTACACACCTCAGATAAGGTGATCAGAAGTATGGGGGCTAACATATTAGATTAATCTTGCAAAATGTTGAAAGTGGCTAATGAAGATAGAATCAAAGACTAAATGCAGCTAAGAGGAAGATTACTTACAGACTTCATTGACTACACAGAGTAGGCCCCATCTGCAAGCCCTTCCCATAGTCTGATGGTTATGTGGTTGCACAAGTATCATATCCAAGTAATTGAGCGCTGTCTATCAAGCTGAGCTATTTCTTTTGAAGACATCACTGTTATTTTAATATATTGGACAATTCTAGATGTTTTATTAAATTACATGAAGGATATATAGTCTATATAAATAAATTATTAAAAAATAGTTGAGAATAAATCACTATAAAAGCATCCATGGCTTTTTTTATATATCTTAGACTTTATAAGTGCATGTGTATGTGCATGTATTTGATGCTATCAAACTTTAAATAGTTTTATAACTTAAGGCCAGGTTAAGGCAAATACACTTTTATATCGTCCTTTAGAGGTACTTCATAGTATATTTTTTGTATAGACATACTTAGCAATCTTCTAAATTCAGTAGTTTGGATTTATGCCTCATTTATTTTTGGATACTTTAAAGACTATTTAGGGTAAAAATGGCCAAGGTTCCAGAAAGATAAATGTAGAAATTTTAACTAGGATCTGGTGGGCACCCTTTTGATAATATTCCATTTTGTCGTTTAATTTGTTTGAGCCTAATATGGATTAGTTCATTTCTGAGATCCCTCTCAGTTCTAAAACTTCATAGTTTGCAGCCACCACATAAGCTGGTGATTAAATGGCTCTTGGTTATTTCTGAAGAAATAAACATCAATTTGACTTTAAAGAGTTTCAACCCTGAAGCACAAAAAGCACATGATTTTGTCCCAATGGATATAGAAAGAGAATTTGACAAAATTCAATACCCTTTCATGATTAAAAGAAAAGAAAAGTCAACAAAGAAGTATAAGGAAATTACCTCAGCATAATAAGGACCATATGAAAACTCACAGCAAACATCATATTCATACTCATTGGTGAAACATTGAAAGCTTTTCTTCTAAAATCAGAACAAGATCAGAATGTCTACTCTTGCAACTTCATTCATAGTGAAATTCAAAATTCTAACCAGAGTAATTAGGCAAGAAAATGCAACAAAAGTCATCCAAATTGAAATGGAAGCAATAAAATTCTCTCCTCCCATATGACATGATCTTACAATAGTTGTGAGACCTTGTGGATTTACATGCACTGACCTGTGAAAACTGATAAACTGCAAGACACAAAATGAACATTCAAATGTCAGTTTAATTTTCCTATATACTAATGGGGCAATCCTTGAAAGTAATTTAAGGAAATCAGTCTTTTTTATAAAACAACAGAAGTAATAAAAAATATTTAGCAATAAATTTAACCAGTAAGATGAAAGACTTATATAGTGAAAAAATAGAAAACATTGCTGGAAGAAAAAAGGAAGATACAAATAAATAAAAAGATACCCTGTGTTCATAGATGGAATCTGTTTTGTTTGCTTTTTGTTTTGTCTTTTTTGAGACTGGGGTTTGACTATGTAGTACAGGCTAACCTTGAGCTCATTTTTATCCCAGGCTGGTTTCTTGCCTTCAACTCTTCTCTGTCTCATCCCTTCACTCTCCCTTTATTCCATTAAGAACAACAAACCTCTATGAAGGTAGACAGCCCGGTCCTTATTCAGGCACTGAAGAAGACCTGTACAGTGCCTAGGGGACTCATTATAATGTTCTCAAGGTTGTATTTCCATTTCTGAGCATCTGCCTTCAATTTAGTATTCATCACCACTTATAATGTGCTATATAAAATAGACTGTTAGAAAATAGTTGGTTGCTGGCAGAGCTAATGGGTACAGAGGTTTTTTCTTGAGATTAAGTTATCAAGGTCTGTTTTACTGTAGTGTTTATTTACTTAATACTATGATTATTGTATGCTTACAGCTAAAATTATAAATTTTATGTACTTTTTTTAACCATGATAAAAATAAGCACTTTTAATACTGTCACTGATATGTCCATGTTTGTATATTGAGACAGGTCTTGCTGTGTAGTTCGGGCTGGCCTTGAACTCACTGCGTAGCCAGTGATGGCTGCATACTTGCAGTGATCCGCCTGCCTCAGCCTCCCATGTGCTGGGATTACTGGTATGAACCACCACCCTTGGCTTGTGTAAATATTTCTGAAAGTTGTATTAAAAAGATTTTTTCTGGGAACACTGATTTCTGGAAATGTTAACAATGCCACAAAATAAGTATTCTGTGATCAAATGAATTTGCTATGTGAATGAATTTCCTCAGATATATATATATATACTTCATATTGTGACTCTTAAGACTCACAGCTGGGGAGATAGCTCAGTAGAATAAGCGCTTGCTTGGAAAGTGCGGCGTCCTGAGTTCAATCCCTGGTACCGCAAAAAAAAAAAGAAGACTCACAGACTAGAACAGTTGAGGTTTTTTAATGTAGCCTTTTATAGAATTTATCCACATGTATAGCATGCTTCTTGAACTGTACCTAGCACAGTTCAGGAATGGTCCCCTAGGGAAATGTAAATACATCCCATTTCTTACACTTTGTAGCATGGGAAGGTCTAGTGCCTAAGCCAAGGTAGAATGAAAAGCCTGAGGCATTAGAATAAAGAAGGACTCATGGCTTTGTGTCAAGTTTTCCTGTGCTCTGGGTGCTGAGGTGGGTTTGAGGTTGAGGTTTTAAAGAACACTTTTCTGGCATTCCTGTCTGTAGACTCTGATGATTAGTGACAGTGGGCTGGGAGCTGAACTTCTTGCCTTCATGTCTTTCCTGTCTCTCTATCCCTTCACTCTCACTTTATTCCATAAAGAGCAACAAAGTATCTATAGAGGGAAACAATCCTGTACTAATTCAGGCACTGAAAAAGGTCTGATTGTTGTCAGGGTAATCTGACCATTTACGAGTATCTTCAGTTTAGTAACTGAGATCTGCCTGTTCCTGGGATCATGGGTTTATCTTTTGCTCCATTTTCCTAACTAGATTCCTATCTGACTACCTGGATTTGCCACATAGTCAGCATCCCTGACCATCCTTGCACACCTTCCCCCATTAGAAAACTCCTAAATTTACTTCGTATCTCTGGTTGGTGGGGCCCTTTCACCTCTGTAAGTTGATGCATGACTGCTTGCCTGGATCTCCAGTTACTGCTTACTGCCATGCTCACTCACATGGCAGGGTCCTCCATGGGCCTAACCCACACCTGTGACCTGCCCCTCCTTTTTAACGTGTGCTGGAGATCAGATTCTGTGGTCTTAAGTATACTCTGATTCTTTTTCACAAGTCATGAAACCTCATTCTCTTCCCTTCTTGTAACTATTCCCTAGTTTACCCCTATATATTAGTTTTAAAAGAGCATGAGATTTAGTCCATGTCTCTCTCTGTGTGTGTGTGTGTGTGTGTGTGTGTGTGTGTGTGTGTGTGTGTGTGTGTGTGTGTGTGTGTATTTTTTCCTGTATTTCAGGGAAGGGTCTACAGGGCATTCAGGGCCTCACTACTAGATCCAGCTCATGGTGATACTCCTTTTTACAGCTATAATCCCAAGAGCTGGGATTATAGGCATGTGCCACCACACCCAGTCTCAGTTGCCATCTCATCATGCCCTGGGGGCAGAGCCAACAAGGCAGGCCTGGGGATTGAACCCCGACCCCTGCGCCTGCTTGCAGGCACTTCAATCTACTGAGCTGTTTGGCTGTATAATTGTTCAGCTTTTCTGTGTGGTTAAGACTTCTCTAAAATTCAGAGATCACACATCTGGGAATCTGGAGCCTGCGTATTACCTTATTCCATCTCATTAGGTAGGGATGATTGCAGACAGAGTCTATGTCCTCTGTGCTTTTTGTAATGCCTTTGCTTATAACACTTACTCCTGGAGGTGCTCTTCTTGGGCTACTGCACAAGTACATTTCTGAGAATTTGTTTCAACCTAGAGTCTCTGGTCATCACTGACAGGTGCCCAAGAGGTGTAGAAGCTCAGCTACTTTGCCAGGATCCCTACTGCAGACTCTGAGGAACTAGGCCACAGTTGTGCTTCTCAGGGATTTTATTTTGCCCAGCATTGAACCCTTACCCGGCTTCCTTCCCTTACTGTGCCCCAGGGAGTACCATTGTAATTTAGTCTCATGATTTTGTCTCTCTTCCAGCTTTTGGAGAGGTTGCATTTTCATTATCATCCATTTCAAAATATTTTGACTTCTCTTGTGGTTTTCTGTTTATCACATGGGCTATTCAGCAGTATGATTGCTTAGTTTTCTTATTTGGGATTTTCTAGGTGGGTTTTTTTTTTTTTTTTTTTTTGTCTTTGAGGATGTACTCCATGATTTCAGGCTTGAAATTTAATGAAACTTGTTTTATTGTCCAGTAAGTTGGTAAATGTCCTAAGAAATGAAGAACTATTCTTCAGTCTAGGTTTGTGTTCCATAAATATCACTTTAATTTGCAATTAGATGATTCGTAGCTTCTCTACCTTTATTGACTTGTTAGTGAGAGGAGCCTGTTGAAGATTCCAACTCTGATTATAAGCTTCTTTAATTTAATTTTATTTTTTTTTGTCTTTTTGAGACAGGGTCTCACTATGCAGTTCAGGCTGGGCTTAAGCTCACTTTGTAGCTCAGGCTGGTCTCAAACTCACAACAATCCTCCTGCCTTAGCCTCCCAAGTGCTGGGATTACAGGCATGCGCCACCACGCCCGGCTTTAATTTTATGAAATTATGAAACTTGATATTAGAAATACATAGCTTTTGAGATTCTTATGTCTTCAATTAGTTGACTGTTGTTTGATGAATTATCTTTTTTTCATCTGTTAATATTCCTTGTCTTACAGTCTATTGTCTAATATTAGTGTAACAACATATTTAGGGTAAATGCTTATATAGTGTCTTTTTCTATTCTTATACTTCCTTTTATAGCTCTACAATATAATTAGATATTATTAAAGATAAACAGCTATTAGAATGAAGAATAAATACAATTTATAAAGATGTCAGTGCAAGAAAATGTGTAACTTTATAGTCATCCAAACCTTAGTTATGTGGTAGATAAGCATTCTTCAAAACAATAACAAATTTAAATAGAAAGTGGATTGTTAAGCCAGCTTATAGAAAATTTAAATCAAACTTTTAGAAATTAAACTTCCCTTTTCCCCTTTTCTTCCTTCTTTCTTCCTCCCTTCTTTGTATACACTCTGCCACTAAACTGTATACCCCCAGCCCTCAAAAAAGCTTACATTCTAGGACAGCTGTTTAAAAAACAATGAGGCAGAGGAAGTAGGGTCCCTGTTTGTAGCTAGCCTGTGCTACATAGTGAGTTCCAGGTCAGCTTGAACACACAGCAAGACTCTGTCTCAAGATAGACGACAGATAAACAAAGAATCAGTGACAATCAAGAGCATTCTAATGTGACCTCTCTCCATATTTGAGTAGAAGAAAAACTAGGATCCTATAAATTCTTTGGTGTTTTACTTTTTTCCTTTCTTTTGCTAAAAAATAATATACACTCCATATGCAAGACTAAGGAACTCTTTTCTCACAGAACCATTTTTAATATGAGGGAGATTTTGTAAGCTTATCCTCATCTTTAAAACATGGCCCCACAGATACTTATGACAGTATCCTGTTCATCCTCAGAGGGTTTGTCTTCTTTGTAGTGGATAATAGTTATCCTCTGGCGCTACTCTCCCAAATAGCATTGGTGGTCTTCATGTGTTTTCTGTTTAAACATGTCTTGTCATTTAGACTTTTATCCTTCCTTTTGGAAGTATCCTCCTTTGCCCTTGTTCAGCCTCTAGAAGTACCATTCTCCTAACCATCAGCCCATGTTCACACATTCCTTTTCTTTTTAACTAACTGCTGTCCGTACACCAACACTCATTGTATCCTGAGATAATTCTTCTGCATTTATACCCCTTCAGAATTTTCAAAGGATAGTTTGTTCTTTGCTAAAGATTTTGTTTTAGCAGCTTTTCATCAGTTTTTAATCACAGATTTGATTGAAAGTTGTATGTAAGTTTTTATACCAGTATATTTGGTCACTTAAGTATTTTCCTATGCCACTTACCAACTTTCAGCAGCCTTAATTGAAGTTATATAATGTTCTCTGATGTTCATTTATTTCAGCATTTCCTCTTGTTGAATAGGTAGGTTGTAGGATTTCTTACAAATCTCAATGTACGTTTTCTTTTCAATTCGTTATTCAAGATGGTATATTTAATTTATATTAAAGAAATAAGTTCATAAAAGATGAGTTTATAAAGCTCATAAAGGATCTTAATTCATATTGCTAGGTTGTTTCAAGGAATAGCTAGAAGTTTACTTTTAATTTGAGCCCTGATTTTTTTTTTTTGGTGGAACTGGGAATTGAACTCAGGCTCTTTCTCCTGCCAGGGAAGCGCTTATTCCACTGAGCTGTCTCCCTGGCCCCTAATTTGACCATTGATTTTTAAAGCACAAGCTAATTCAGTAGTAAATATTTTAAGAATAGCAAGTTGCCTGCCACATTTATACTTTGTAGAATGCAGATTTAATATAATGCTATAAAATGGCTTTATTCTTTTCCTTTCATTAGAGGTAATGGCTTGTAAATTTCATTTATTTAATTATTGGGGATGTTTTGCTCCACTGAACCCACGTCAGTGGAGCAACATTTCCAAAATATTCATCATATGCCAAGCTTGTTCCTAGAGAGTGGAAAATAAAAGTGGAAGAAATGGCTCAGGCTGTCAAGAGTTCAGATCTTAGACGTGAAAGACCCATAATCACCTAAATGTTGAAACACAGAATCTTGACATATATAAAGTGAACCTGTAAAGTACTCTGATATGTCTTGTTTTCTTCTCCCATTGTCAGTCTAGTCTTGCATTATACAGATTAAAAGAACAAATGGGTTGCAATCTAAAAAAATTAGCAGCTAAGGAATCACTTTTTCCTTCACCATTCCTGAATATTATTTGCATTTTAAAGATATGTTTGATAACCACAGATTTAACAAAGGACTGGTGCCATTCCAATTGCTGTGGAGCTTTATTGGGTATTGTGTGTTGTGCTTTGATAGATGGTTAATAGGGTGGGGTTATCTTAAGATGTTCCCAATGTTGCTTTGCCAATAGAAATATAATAGAAGTATGCAAAACTGGAACCATTAATCAATCTGTTAATTGGATGTCATAAAATTTGATCATTCTCTTAAGGACATGGTGTACATTTTTTATGAAATCTTATTTTTATCTTTATTTTTGATAGGATGAAAGTTAAAAAACTGCCCATGATTCTAGCTCTACACCTGAAGAGATTTAAATACATGGATCAACTTCATCGATATGCAAAACTTTCTTACCGGGTAGTTTTTCCTTTAGAACTCCGTCTGTTTAACACTTCAGGTGATGCAACCAATCCCGACCGAATGTACGACCTCGTTGCTGTTGTGGTTCACTGTGGAAGGTACTTAGAACTCTGGGGATGTGCGAGTGAATAGAGCAGAGTGTATTCAGGATGTTCATGAGTAATGTGAATGGAGATCTTTGCCTTCGCAGATAAATTTTATTTCAGAATGGATTTTTCCAATGTACATTTTATCATTTTTTTCTTAAAGCTTTCATAAATTATTGCCTTATTTTTTATTTCTTTTATTTAAATATTCTAAGGGTACTATGTCTTTGTGTTGCTAAAGTCTCTTTGTTTTTTATTTGCTTTGTTTTGGTGGTTGTTAGTAAAATGATGCTGCCTAAATAAATTTTACAAAATAATTTCTGAGACTAGCTGTAGATATGTTCATCTTGTTAGTGGTTATGAAAAACATTTAAAAGGGGCTTAGAAATACTCTTCAAAGATCATTTTTCCAATTATACTAGTGAGTGTATTTGTCATTTCTTCTTACCTAAGTTAGTGTGCAGTCTCATTTTAATTCTCTTTAGCAGTGGTTTGCCTATCTTGTCTGCGTAGATGGATAAAATAACAAAATTTCCAGGCTATATGAACATCACATAATGAAAACTTGTAGTTGCAAAATACAACCTTCATTGACTACATATAATTGCTTTAATAATTTAAAAACAGGGCACTTGCCCTTTTTCCCAAGTTGTGGGAAATTTGCAGTAATTATATGCTTCTGAATGGATTCTATTTCAAATCAATATAGCTTTGTCTTTTGGGGTGAGGGGAATAGATAAGGAATGTTTTAATCTTAGTTTCTCTATAGAACATGAAAGTTAGAGTGTGAAAGAATAATATAAATAGGCACAGTAAAAAATTAACTTTTTTTTTTCTTTTGATTTAGTGGTCCCAATCGAGGACATTACATTGCAATAGTTAAGAGTCATGATTTTTGGTTGTTGTTTGATGACGACATTGTAGAAGTAAGTGGATTCTTAATTTCTTAATTTGTTTAAAGTTGCAAATGTATTTTGTTCTTTGCGTGAAATGTCCAGTTTAATTTTACCTTTTTACTTTATAATGTTGAAGCTCCGTACATGGGTGGCTAATCAACCTTTAATAGCTAGAAGTAACAAGAAAAGCCTTTTACTAATAGAGCTAGTTTCAAAAAAATATTTCATTGCTTTTAAAGAGCTATATGTAAAGTACAGAAATTTTAAAGAACTTGATTTATTTTTATTTGTAATGTATTTTCAGTACCCTAGCAGGTTGCCCTATTCCTCCTTCTTGGTCAGTACACTTAGCTACCCCAGGTATTTCCTCTATCCCCTAGAACTGACTACTACTGTATTTGGAAAATTAATAATCATGGTTAATTTTGCCTGTATTACAGTATGAATGGATTTATACAGTATGCCTCTTTTGGGGTCTGACTTTTTTCACTCATCACTTCTTAAGAGATTCTCTCTTGTTGTAGTAGTTGTTTTTTGTTGATTTGTAATTTTTCTATTATAAGTATACCAAATGAGAAATTTGGCTCTTTATTAGTTATTCACTATTATGAGCAAAAACCTTTTGATCATCTTCATGCAGGTTTATTATTAGATATTTACATTCAGTATTCTTGAATTTTACAATAAATTGAACCACTGGAAACTGACACTTTTATAAATCCAAAATGATTGAAATTAATGTGTTTCACCTACACCTTTTTTAAAGTTTTTTAAAGTGGCTGTACCATCTTACACACCTACCAGCTATGTAGAAGAGTTCATTCTCACCAATACTTGATACTGTCAGTCTTTTAAGCCATCTTGTTACTCAGAGTTCCTGTATACTAATGTTTCCATTTTGCCTCATAGAAAATAGATGCACAAGCTATTGAAGAATTCTACGGGTTGACATCAGATATTTCAAAGAACTCTGAGTCTGGTTACATCCTTTTCTATCAGTCTCGGGACTGAGGAGGACTGTGATGAAGAGATATTTTCTGCCTCATTTCTTCTCTGGTTATTTTGGAAAGGATCAAGCACTGATTTTTCAAGAAAAGAGAAATGCAGGGAGCTCAGGGGGCAGTAGCGTACTTTGCACACAATAAAGCAAAGACTATGGATTAACAAGCCCTTCCTATCACGGTAGTTGATTTATTTGCTCAGGTATCATGCTGTCTGTGCAGTTCCATACAACAAGGAAATGAAATCAGAGATACCAGCTCCTCTTGTAAAACAGCCTTCCAGTTACTGACACGCATTTTCTCTTCATGAGTTGCACCAATAATAATTTGAATTCCTTGGGGGTGCAGTAGGAAAAATTGGAATGTATACTGGATTGTATTGATTTTCATGTAAGAAGGTGATTCTCAACACACTGCACAGATGTCCAGGGGTCACTATGTGTAGAAGCATATTCAGTGTCTTTTCAAGCATAAACCAGAAGTACTTTGGGCCCAACACTTGCAGTTGCCTTCCTGATGTAAAAACCTGACGTACTAGAATCCAGTATCAGGAAGACAAAATAAGTTTTGCTTCTCTGAAGAAGCTTATAATAATATACAGTATATGTATATGTAGGGAACAATTGGTCAAAAGCGGCTTTTTGTTTCCCCAAGGGGAAAGACTGGTTTTGTAATTATAATTTTTTTCCTTATTTATTTTACTTAAAACTGGTAGAGTCTTAAGTATTGTATGAAGTGCCCATGATTCTGTCAGTAAATTTTAGGATATTTTTATTAGTTTTGTCAGCTTAAATACTCCTTTTGTTTGTATTTTTAAGGGAAATTTAAAATTCTATTTGAAATCACTAAGATACCTTGAGAAAAATTGCAATGAGAGGAGGTAAATACCTTTTTTCAGGAGGAACTGATATCTCTGGCTGAATATTTGCTCTTTTGTATAGTTTAAAAGTCAGTTATTTTATTCAGCTTTAATTTCAGTAAAATAAAAATAAAAATTTCCCTATAGTTGTTGGGATGATTAAAGAAATTCTGGTTCAGCAGTGATATACTGGTCTTTAGAATTCTTAAATATTTCATGTGTTTCAAATTAAGTCTTGCTTGGAAAATTCATGTCATCAGTGCTGTTTTCAAATGTCTCTCTGTTTTTCTTTAACTTTAGAAAAAAATGATATGCTCAGCAGAACCCTAGCAATCTAGATTATAGCCAAAAATACCTTCTCAAGGTTACATTTTGATTAGATAGGTCAGTAATTGTTTTTTTTTTTTAAAAAAAAAGCTCCTTCCACACCCTCCCCCCGTGACTTTATAGATTGATTGGAAGAATGTTCACATATTAAAATTTATATTTTTCATTTTGCTGGGAGTTTTAAGACATAATATATGTAATGTAAAATGTATGTAAACCATTGCAGTTTCTATTTTTCCATGCATCAGTAAGTTGACAGTGACCGAATGTAACTTGCAGAAAATAATTGAAAATTACTTTCACAATAATAACAATCAGGCATTGGATGTTTCTTATCAACAAGAATAATTTTTTAATTTTTCTAAAGTTATTTTACTAAAACTGTTGACAAAAAAAATGATGTTTCTTGTGCTGCTATTAACATTTATTATTGTATCTCTTAGCTCAGGAAATGACTTCACCTATTTGTCCCATAAGCAGATCTTAAACAGGGTTGGGCTGCTTAGATGTGCTGAAAAAAAATGACATTATTGGTGTTTATACTAAATATCAAAAATAGTTTGACAAATTCATTTTTAAGATACATCTTCTCTTAGCCTGGCTGGAGTTGTTTTATACAAATTATTCATAGCCTGCCAGATCTACCGACATTACACAGAGAATCACAACCAAGAATGTGGGGAAAGTCAGAGGAGCGAAAGTGCTTACATTAAGAGAGCTTAAGCTGAACTGTTGAATATAACGTTGTGTTCTGTAGGTTTCTGTAAAGAAAAAGATACAGTGAAACAGAGTTTGTTGTAACATCAGGTAGGCCACAGCAAGTTTTAAGATAGATGAAGTCATTTGCATAAAGGTACAACATCGAAATACTGTGTTGTGTTTTGTACATTTTTGCATTTAAAAACTGTACAGGCAAAGCAAGTTAAATCTCGTGTTACAGCAAATTCAAACATTTATGTTGAGCTTCCAGGGCGTCACATGTTGTTCACATCTACACCGTATTGCATAGTATGATGTGTTGTGGGAGGGCAGTGAGTGATGGTTCTCAGTTTATTTTTATTCTTAGTGCAGCTGGATGTAAGTAAAATGTTTTAGAGCTTTCAGAAGCTCAATATACTTTTAAAATATATAGGGTTAGGGTTGGGGAAATAAAAATACAGGTATAGTAAATAAGAAAAGTGACCCATCTAGAAAGCATTGTGAGGATGTGTTGGTTGGCTGTGGTTAAGTGAGGGGCAGGTTAAAATTGTAAATGGAGCTGATTGCTGTATACCTATGTACATGTTTTTTGGGATAGCTGTCCCATATTTTGTATATTGGAATAAAGATTTCTATAAATTAACTAGAAGTAAATATTCTAAATTAAGTCCCATTTCTAAGTCATATGGCTTCTGTCAGGGAAATTTTACCAATTACAGGAGTCAGGATGCTTAGGAAAGAGGAGAGAAAGAGATGTTGTACTATATGGGTCTTGTGGCTTCTAACCATCAATATAGGTTGTTTTCTTTGATGGCAATAGGAAGATCTCATTTTCATAACATACTACTCTTGATACTTTATTTTAAAGATACTTTTCATTAAAGATTCTCTTTAGGTGTTTGCTAGGAGCTGGGAGGCTAAGATGCTCAGGTCCTAGCTCTTCAGTGGACTTAACTGTGTGACCTTGGGCAAGTCACTTAACCTCTCTGTGCTTCAGTCTCCCTGTCTTGTAAAATGGGAGTAATACCTACCTCACAGGGTTGTTGTGGGGATTAATTAGAAATGATGTCTGTAAAGCATTTAAGGTTCTTGAAGAAGGCGCTATATAAATACAAAATAATATCTATTAAAGTTGGTTTATTTGTGCTTGTGGGTTTTTGTTTGCTTTTTTTTTCCCCCTTATTACCAAAAATGTATTTGCAAATTAGAAGTATACATTTTAGAAATCATATTACTACTTTTGCAGAGATTAATGCTTTCTCTAGAAGTTTGCAGTTGTATAAAACAATATTTTGTAATGTGCCTACAGTGAATTAACACATAGCTTGCTATTGCTGTGTTCTCCATTGCTCTGACAAGACATCTAACATAATCAGTTTAAAAAGAAGAAAGATCTTTTCTTGTGCTTTCATAGGTTTCAGTTCCTGGTTGGTTGGCTCCATTGCTTTTGGCTCTGTAGCAAGGCAGAGCATTGTGGTGACAGTGTGTGATAGAGCCAGGATGCAGACAAAGAAAAAACAAAACAAAACAGGGCCCAGGGTATCACTGTCTCTTTCAAGGACATAGCACATTCCCCTGAGCTCAGATCTACCATTAGACTCCACCTCCTAAGTTTCCACCATTTCCTGATAGCCCACACATATGAGGACAAAAATCTTCAATGCAGATCCAAACAAAGACCCTTCTGTTTGTCTTTATCTAGTAGCATGCATTGTGAGAAATACCAAGATTAAATTTTTACTTTTAGAATCATAAACTCTTTGCCTGAAGGTCATAATTGTACTGTTCCTCTTTGACAGTGTGATACTTGCGTATGTAGATTCTGTTCAATATGTGCTTATTTGACCTGTCCTTTAGTAGTTAGAGCCAGTTCCAATTCTAAGTTAAGTTGAATTGTGGCTAATGTTCCCATCATTTCTAGTATATCCTGTTCTTCCAGTATACCTTTTGTTGTTGGCACTAACCTTTGTATTAGTAGGAAGTTCAAAGACTTCATCGTTGTTGGGATCCCTATTCTAGAAGCACTCTTGTCTGTTTAAGTCTCTAAATATTCTCAGAATAAACATGGCAACAAGTATGCTAGACTGTTAAGTGAGGACCTAAAATGGCATTCTCTTTTTTTTTAAGCATCTGTTTTGTGTTTTTTTTTTTTTTTACCCCCCTTTGGTTTTGTTTTTGGTGAAACTGGGGATTTGAACTCAGGCCCTTGCGCTTGCCAGGGAAGCACTTACTCCACTGAGCCATCTCCCTGGCTCCTTTTTTAAGCATCTGTATTGCACACTTCATAGTGAACTTTCAGTAAATGAAATCCTTTATATCCAAGAGTTTCTCATAAACTATTGAAAAGCCAGGAATGCTTACCGCCATCTTTTTCAAGTCCCCTCATTACTGGTACCTGTTTAGCATTTTGTTTTTCTACCTCTTTTGTATTCTTAAGTTTTCTTCTGTAATATATCACCTCTGCTCACTCTGCAGAGCTGCTACATTGAGAACCCATCATTTTTGAGTGACAGCCTGTGATTGGTTCAATATTTGGCATCTTTTGATAGCAGCCTCAGTGACAACATCTATGGAGTAGTAATACCTTCATTTTACAAAAGAGTCTGCAGCTCTTTAGTAGTTTACCCAGCATCTCACCATATGGAAAGCATCAGGTGGAATATAATGTAGGTGCCCATGCTTTAAACCTTTCAATATCAGAAGAAATTCTTATTGAGTTAAAATAATAACCAGTATTAAATGTTCAGTTTGATGATAGTACATTTACCATATTATGCAGCTGTCACATTCCTAGAACAAATAAGAACTCTGTGCCTGTTAACTACTGATTCCCCAATCTCCTTGTCCCTCCCCAGGCCACTGGTAAAATCTGAATTCTCCTTTGTATGCAAATTTGGCTGCTTTGGATAGCTTACAGGAGTAGAATTATTCAGTCTTTGCCCTACGTCTGGCTTGTTTCATTGGGTATAATGTTTTCAGTGCACATTCATGTTGTGTCATATGCCAGAATTGCCTCTCAAACTTGAAATACTGTTGTCCATATATGCCATGGTTTTTTTTTTTAGGACATTCATCCTGTGAGGTTTGGGTGGTTTCCTCCTTTTCAGCAGTTGTGACTTATACTGCTATGACTATTGATTTGCAGGTAGCCCTGACTATGACTATTGATTTGCAGGTAGTTCTGGTTATATATCTAGAAATTGCTAGATCATATGGAATTCTGTGGTTCCTTTTTTTTTTTTTTTTTTTTTTTTGGTGGAACTGGGGATTGAACTCAGGCCTTTGAGCTTGCCAGACAAGTACTTATTCTACTGAGCCATCTCCCCAGCCCCACCTTTTTGACAACCATGCTGTGCTCCATATTGATAATCTGTATTTTATACTCCGATCTGTAGTGGATCAGTCTTCCAGTTTCTCCATATCCTTGTTACTTTATGTGTTTTACTTGAGTTATTGCCACCCTAGTATATGTGGAATGTTAATACCTCATTTGACTCATATTACCCTAGTGACTAGTGATGTTGAACATCTTTTCATGTTCGTACTGAGCATTTGGATATCTTTGAAGAAACTACTCTTTTAAGTCTTTCGTCCATGTTTTCCTTTAGTTGGGTAATTTTTGTTGAGTTATAATTTTATGTAATAAAATGTGTTTTAGGTAGCAATCCTTTATTAGCAGTGTAGTTTGTGAATATTTTGTCCCATTCTGTGGATTGTCTTTTCATCCTTTTTAAGGATTATATCCTTAATACATAGAAGTTTTAAACTTTGACACAGCTATGTTTTTCTTTTGTTGCTTACTCTTTTTGTTTATATACAAGAAAGTCAGTGTCACAAAGAGTTTATCCTATGGTTTTCTTAGTTAATAGTTTTAACTTTTATATTTAGATCTTTGATTTACTCTACTTTTTCTATATGGTGTAACATAAAAGACAGCTTGAGTTTTTGCATGTGGATATCCAGTTTTCCCAGCACCATTTGTTAAGACTGTCCCATTGGTTTTATCACACTGCTAACCAACTCTTAGCAAGATATTCTTGGCTTTACATGTGGACTCACTATTTTATCCCATTCTGCCAGTATGCTTTTATTGTAGCTGTGTAGTAAGTTGAAATAAGGAAGTGTTGAGTCTACAACTTTTTTTTCCCAAGATTATTTTAGCTATTTGATCTTTCATATGAATTTTAGGTTGTTTTTTTTTAATCAAAAATTGCAAGTGGAATTTTGATACAGATTGAATTAAGTCTGTCTGTGTTAGTTTTTCATTGCTATGATAAAATGTCTAACATCAATCAGTTCACAGGAGAAAACATTTATTTTTGTTGACAATTTGCTCCAGGTTTCAATCCATGGTTGGCCAGAAGTACACTTTGGGTCATTTGTCAACAAGATTACTGAAAAATAAAGTAGAATCTTGATTTTATTGAGTTCTGTTGTGTCATCAGAAAATCTCTGTTCACTCCAGTGCCAGAAGCAAGACAGTAATATACTGTATGCACACATTTTGGGGTGATAAAGCCAATGATTGTGAAGTTTTCATCCTACTTATTGAAACTTTTGCCAGTAGCTTTTTCCTTAGTCAGAAACCACTTTCCTTGTGGCATTTGTTTGTTTCTGGAGACAGAATCTCATTATGTAGTTTAGACTGGCCTCGAGTTCACAACAACACAAACTGGCCTGAAATAATCCTACCTCAGCCTCCTGAGTGCTGTGATTACAGGCTTGTGCCACCATCCCTGCCCTAAATGGCATTTATTTTAGGCTGCAAAGGTGAATGCTTTTTTGGCTGCCTGGACTTGCACTGGCTCCTAGATTTTCATAACCTGCCAAAGATTTGCACTTAAGGGGGAGTGTTGCTAGACTGATGTGGAAAGTGAACCTATACAGTTGCCAGTTAATGAAGTAGACTTCTGTATGCACTCATACAAACCTCAGAGAATAGGTAATCAGTATTACATATATTAATCATTCCCTATCACTAGCTATACCTTGATTAAATTTATCTATTCGTAAACAGATTTTGAACAGATGTATTGTTTTAATTTCAAAGAGAAAACACCAATAAAAATGATACATATTTACAAAACAAGATGATAGGAAGTTAACAATGATTAAGTAAGAACCAAAAGGTAACATAGATACTGTGAAAGGGAAAAAAACTGCTCAGAAGCAAAGAACAACTGGGATGGAGAAGAAGAGAAAAGGAAGAGGAAAGAAAAGTTATGTGTATATATACACAAGATAGCTAAGATAATTGTACTACTAATTTCTATTCATTAAAAGGAACAATTAAACTTTTCTATTTTTTGATCAGTTTTAAATGCCTGCATCTGGTAATCTGAGCAACTACTTTGAAGATAAAAACAAGATGTATTTTTTTAAGAAAAAAAGATAAAACAATGACATACGTTATTAAGATACTTAATAGTTGATATATTTCCAGTTTTAAAACAGACTAGTAGAATAGTTATAGTAGTTGATAATATTACATATTGTTGTCTTCCTGTTAGATTGTAGGATAAAGCATGATATCTTGTTTAAACAATATTATCACAAACCATTCTTTTCAAGGAACGAAGAGAAGTTAGCAATAAAACTATCTTAACTATCTTGTTACAGTTTTTTTATTTCCCTTTTTTCCTTTCCCTCATCATAGTTTGTCTCTTCTTTTGCATAGTTATTTTCCCCCAGTTCACAATATCTGTTGTATGTTTCAGATCCTATTTTCTTGTTGAGTTTTATGCTAGTGAGACAGCACAATGTTTATACATGTGCCTCTGATTTATTTCACTTACGAGTATGGTCTCGAATTGCATCTAGCTAATTTTATAGTAGTAGTCATTCCATTGTATAAAACAACTACATATTTTTTTTCCATTCCTCTGTTGATGGGCATCTAGGTTGTTTTCAAGATTCAGCTACAACAAATTGTGCTGCTATAGACATGGGTGCATTGTGGTACGATGTTTTTAATTCTTCTAAGAAGATACCCAGAAGGGGAGTAGCTAGTCCAAACAGGACCTCTAATCCTAGTTTCTTAAGGAATCTCCATACTGATTTCTGCAGTGGTTGCACCAGTCTGCACTCTCACCAGTAGTGGACAGGATTCCTTTTTTCCCATAGCCTGACAGCATCTGTTATCAGTTGATTTTGTTTTTCTGGAACTGAGGATTGAATTCAGGCCCTTGCGCTTACCAGGGAAGTGCTTATTCCACTGAGCCATCTCCCTGGCCCCTTCAGTTGATTGTTTTTGATGATGGTCATAGTCATTCTTTCTGGGTGAGATAGAACCTCAGTGTTATTTTAATTTGCATCTCTTGATGATGAAAATTTTTTCATGTATTTGCCATTTGTATTTCAGCAGGTATTTTTAAGTCCTATTTGAAAATTCCTATTGTAAATATGAAATATGAGCATTGTAGTATATGGATTTGTATATACATTGTCTGTTCTATATTTTATAACATACTATTGATTACTACTGATCTAAAAATCACTTCATTGGGCTTAAAGTTGCAAATTGAGATGACGTTTATAGTCCTATGCCTACACAGGCAGGAGTGGAGATCTTCCTGGACTGTGTGTGGTACAGAGAGTGGCCAGGAATGCCAGAAAAGGTGCGCTGAGACTGAAAGTGGGCAGACTGCTCATGGGTTGGTTCACTGCTGACAAGAGTCAGGGTGCCAGACAAGGTTCCTAGATCTCTTTATGATTTGTACAGGTAAGTAGGTAGAAACACATTTCTCTGAGAATCCAGGAAGATGATTAAGTTTGGATATTAGATTATAATGGTAAAGATGTGACATGATTTTTGTTTCAAGCATTTCCTTTTACTGAGTTCATTTGGCCTGACAACTCTGGGAGTTGTTACATGATAGCATGTAACTAGAATTCACATGCTCAGGTCAGACCTGTTAAGTCTCCATCTTTCATACCACATTGCAGAATTTTCTCATTAGAACCTGAGGTTAGGAAGAGTTGAAATGGCTAGCATGCTTCTTAGACTGATTTTGGTGTCCTGTGACAAGTCTGCAATAGCTTAAGGCATTTAATAATTGAGGACAAGTTGATAAAACCAAATTACCTGCACATTGAAGAAGGTTGAGTGGTTTTTGCAAACATGCTGGGAACCTTGCATCTGTATCATTTCATCTGGTGAAATACAAAAGATAATCAGTTTTTAGGGCCCTTAAGTATCTTTAGGACAAGGAGGGAAAAGTGGTTTCTGGATAGCTTTATCTGTTGAGCAGTGTTGTAAAGGAAATAGAAGGCTAGAGAGAGGGTAGCCTAGCCAGAATTACAGTAGAACTGGCCCATAGCCTGGTGCTACCACCTGTCTGCATGTAGCTGTTGCAGGCAGGCAGAGGCCAGGATGACTCAAGGGCATCTTGTAGTCTCACCAACTGGAGGGTGGCTCCTTGTTGTCAAGGTTCTCCAAGGGAAAATTTTTGGAGTACTTCATGCCAGTATGTTGGACAAGTTGTTTTGACAGAAGTCTCTTGGCTTCTGTATCTGTACCAGTCTGGATCAGATATTGGTACCGTGTTGATTGCTTTTCCTTTGTATATCAAGCTGAGCACCACTTTTTTTTTTAAATTAGTACCACTCTTTTAAGCAGATAACCAGTCCTTTATAGCCTCCTGACCTCAAGCAAGTTATGTAGCTCTCCTGAGCCCACCTGCCTCATTTAGAAAATGGTAAAAATATTCTTACCAGATCAGATTTCTCTTACATAGTTCATGGCAGCAGTTTTTGAGAGTGCTGTCTAGAAACATGCTATTTTGGTTACTTTGGTTGCTGAGACATACTTAATGTCCAAAATTAAGGTTTATCTAGCTCACAGCTTGTGGAGCTTTTGGTCTGTAATCAGCTGGCTCCAAAGCAGGGTGACATGGCTCAGCGGCAATGTTTTGTGACTATAAAGACAGCAATAGCAACAAGAGGAAAAGAGTCTGAGCACAAGCCTCTTTTCCTCCCATACATTGTTTGCAGGCTGCCTGCCCCAGGGTGGATGTAGCACTCATACACCCATAGTCCCAGCATTGAACCACAAATTCATCACAAACTAGAAGCCTGCACCCAAGACTGCATGAGGCTTTGGAGAGACATCTGGATAAACCATGACACATGCTAAGAGCCAACACTAGTTTTTCAGATTTTTTTTTTTATTTCACTTATTTTTTTATGGTGCTGGGAATTTTGCACTAAGCTGCATCCCTTATTTTTGAGACAATGTCTTACTAGTTGCCCAGGCTGGACCTAAACTTGAGTTACTTTTGCCTCAGCCTCCCAGAGTACTGAGATTACAGGTGTGTGCAACTGTGTCCAGCTTCTCAGGCTTCTTTGGATGTGTACTATATGGCAAACATCATTATCAGTTTTTGCAGGGGCTAGAAACATGATGAGGACAGTTTCTATTCTGTTCTCAGAGCTTATGGTAGAGTTTTTTCCATAAGGGTTAATATGAGAAGTGTTTTTGGTTCATGGAGTATTTTTGAGAGGTAGGGTTTTCTGAAGGCAGGTCCTAGAGGCAGCTCATCTACACAGCTCAGTCCCACTCCATTCTCACTTTGGGCAGTAGTCCTCTATGAGATAGAGATCTCTGTGGTGTCTTTTTACCCATAGTATTAAGGAGACCCACTACGTGAAGAGTTAAGTTGAAAGTGCTCAGTGTATTTACTCAGCACATATTTATTGTTTACTGTGTGCCTGTGCCAAGAAGAGAGTTAAAATATATGTGAAGGAAACAGACAAATCAATAATGAGATACAGTGTTGAGAGCCATAATGGAAACAAGTAAGATAATGTGGGACCAGAGGAAGAGCATCTAAGTCAGACTGCAAGGCAGGAAAGGCATCTGGAGGAAACAGCACTTGAGCTAGCTCTAACACATTCCTGTCAGCTTGACCCACTGGTATACGTGTATGACCAACCCTTGGGTAGCCTGGAATAGTCCCATCAGGTAGTACAAGTCTCCTGATGGATGGAACAGTCATGCATGTATGGCCCTGGAGTTAGCATGTTAAAGAAGTAGGGACTATTTAGGTCAAGAAGTAAGTAGAGATGGAGGATGTTCTAGGTGTAAAAGGTACATTTACTGTTTTAGTGTGGCTAGAGCAAAGTGCATGTGGTAAGAGAAGTGATGCTAATTAATACGATTTAATTTAGCTAAGGAGTTTTCCCTAAAATGTACATAGAGAACACTCAGAAGATTTTAAAGATGACTGCTGTTTCTGAATAGCTTTGGGAAAATCATGTTAATAGGTGTGCAGAATGCAGATGTATGAGTATACATGGAGTGGCTTGAACTGCCAGTAGGACAAGCAGGGTGACATGGAGGGAGAAATGCGACTGAGAAAAGGTAATAACTCCAACGGGAAAACCTGGACTAAGTTGGCATCTCTAGGAATAGGAACTGAGAAGATACAGGGTAAAATCTGTGGGGTGGAGATTTACTGTGGAAGGAAGCGGCAGGAGTTCACTCTCATGCTTCTGTTCATATTACTCAGGACAGAAGTTCTGTGTTGTTTGCTTCCCTACCTTCTTCTAGGGCAAAGTTTTTCACTTCTATGACTTCAATTATGAGATGCCAGTGATTACTGAATCCTTGTCTCTGACTAAGATCCCCCAAGTTCCAGGGCACTTGTGCACTATGGCTTCAGATAGCTCCACCAAAGCATTGCATAAACACTCAAATCCACCTTGTGTGGCCCCTTCTTGCCCTACACCTGCCTGTCCTGCTTGCTGTGTTCCCTGATTGCATGGCACATTTTTCACCCCGATGCCCCGGTCAGAGACTGGATGCAGCACAGTCATTTCTCTTCATCAGACATTCAGCAAGTGCTCAGGATATGCATGTGTTATTTCTTCTGCCTTTAGCAGTCCTACCCTAGCCCCCAAATTTTTATCTTAGAAATTCATGATTACCTTCAGGTTTAAGCTTGTCAATACCAGAAGGTTGGTCAGATCTTTCCTAATCTTGAAGTCAAGAATTGTTTTTACATATAGTGCTTGCCCAGGTGCTCTCTTCCATGGTCTTTGGAGTCATTAATGTTGTTGTATAGTGGTCCTTAGTCGTGTCCTGGGACCACTAAGAAAGAGAAGGAATCCAAGAAGCAAACAAAAAAAGCAGCAGGGAAGAAACTGGAAGAGGATATTGATGTAGAAATCAGAGAAGGGGGGAAAACTTAGTTCTTTTTCCCATCTTGCAAGATGGGTGAAAAAACTGAGAAGCCAGATACCAAAGAGAAGAAACCCAAAGCCAAGAAGGCTGCTGCCAGTGGTACTGGTAAAAAAAGGTAAGGTGAAGGCAAAAAAAGCCCAAGAATGGGCAGCCGCACTGTAGCCAAAATCCTGTCCTGATTAGAGGAACTATTGATACTCTGATATGCTACGTATTCCAGAAAGACTATACCAGAGAAAATATACAGTTGCTAAATCAAAGGTTGAGAAGAAAAAGGAGAAAGTTCATGCCATGATCACAAACCCTGTTTGTGGGGATAAGAATGGAGGTAACTGGGTAGTTAAGCTTTGAAAAATGCCTAGATACTACCCTACTGAAGATGTGTCCCAAAAGCTCTTGAGCCACAGCAAGAAACCCTTAAGTCAGCATGTGAGGAAACTTCGAGCTAGCATCACTGCCTGGCACCATCTTGATCATCCTCACTGGGCGTCACAGAGGTAAGAGAGTGATTTTCCTGAAGCAGTTGGCCAGTGGCCTGCTACTTGTGACTGGGCCTCTTAGCCTTAGTTGTATTCCTCTATGAAGAACAAACCAGAAATCTGTCATTGCCATCTCCACAAAAATTGATATCAGCAAAATGAAATCTCCGAACACTTCACTGATGCTTGCTTCAAGGAGAAGCCTAGACACCAGGAGGGTCAGATCTGTGACATTGATAAAGAGAGATAGCAGATTTCAAGGCAGCACAAGATGGATCAGAAAGCAGTGGACTCACTGATTTTAGCAAAAATCAAAGCTGTCCCTCAGCTCCAGGGCTACCTGCCATCTGTTTTTGCTCTGACAAATGGAATTTATCCTCATAAATTAGTGTTCTGAATTTCTTATTAGGAACCTAATTAAATAACTGATACATTAAAAAAAAAAATCAGAGAAGGGAGCATAGTGAATATCAGATGTCAGCAACACAAAGAGGATAAAAGCATGTCCCTTGGATGGGGCAGTGTGGAGCCACTATTGATTGCAGTGTGGGGGAGGAGATGTGAGTGAAGTGAGAGGAAGTGAGCGAGCCCTGCTTCCAGAAGTCAGAAAAAGTGTGGACTAGGGGCATAAGTGCAGTGAGTTGAGGAGAGTGTTTATACCTCTGCACATTCTGTGTTTGTGGGGTAGGATACTTAAATTTTAATCACTGGTTATGATAAAAATGTCTTCTTACTAGATTGGAAGATACATAGCCAAGACAGATTTTAACATTTAGGTATGAGTGAACCTTCTGTGTGACAGGCATGTCTCCCCCATTATCTGGCCTGACAAAAGCACCATGTCCTGTAATATGTAAGGGGAAATGGCTCAGACCCGGCCCATTTTAGCAGAAACCTGGGCACCACCAGAATCTCCTTCCACACATGCTATCTAGGAATTCCTATTGGTGGGCTCCTGCCCAGAACCTTTTGCTCAACTTTTCTGAATTTTCTGCTTTTTAAGACTTTGTGACTCACAGTGCTGCTGTGCTATTTCATTGGCAAGTTGTACAAGAAAAATACATTAAAAACATGAACATACCCTATGTTGTAATTTGTCTTAACATGTATGCTATTTTCCTTCCTCTAAGTGTTTATTTAGTGGGCTTGGTGCTTCTAAATCTCTCAAACTCTTAAGGATGATGTTTCTTAAATTATAAAACATCTTAAAATTCTGAAATGTGAGTTTACTTAAATTGGTTTTCCATGTAATGTGGTTGGCTGATGAACTAAATGTAATTATGGCTGATAATCATTTTATTATTTGCATAAATTCCCTGGACCAGAACACAGCTGAAACAGCTTGTTTGTGATTTCTAATGCCAGGGCCTTGGTTAAAGAAGATTGAGGGTTGGGCATGACATGCCACCTGGGGTGAAGGGTCTTCTGAGTGTTGATGTAGGCTACCTATTGGGACCCTAGCTGAGCTGTTGACTGGAATAGCCACTCACACAGCCCTTTAATGTGGTATTTCAATGGGAGCTTTTTGGGGCATCATTGAAAAGTGGTGAATGGGATCCAAGAGGAAGGGTCCCCAGAAAAGCAAGTTAGACTGCATGGCATTCTGATCTCTCCTACAAGGTCATATAGCATCATGTCTGTTAGTGGAGGCAGCTCTAAAGGCTGGTCCAAAACAGAACCTTCCATAGTCATTGTCACTGTTTCTTTGATAATCTTGAAGATAACTGTCATCTAGAAGGCATATGAAGATACTTAGTAAAAATGTTTTTGATCATGCCCATCACAAAATGTTCGAAGCCAGGACAAGAAATTCAGAGGAAGGACATAAAGCTAGAGAGTGAGTTCTGCACCCTGGAAATACTCTTAAGTCAAAGGCATTGAGAGCTAGTTTCAGCATCTGCCTTGGTCATAATTGTAAGGAAATTTCTTGGTTGCATGCCATCATTTTCTCCTGTGGGTCAGTTTCTCTTGGTCAGATGCTGCTATGGACACAGTATAGAAGCAAGGAGATGGCATGTTGCTCTGAACATAATTCTATCTATCTATATCTATACCTATCTATCTATCTATCTATCTATCTATCTTTATCTCTGTCTTTCTTTCTGTGATATTGACTGGTGCAGCTTCTTTGGTGGCCACCATTTAACTCTAGAGTGAGGCCTTGCAGGGCCTGGCATTAGGGTCAGTAGTGTGATTTAGAGTCAATATGTGTCATCTTTGGAGTCAAATTATTAAATATAATCAGCCAAAATATTAGTTGCTGAAGTTATAAATCAGTGCCTTATCAAAGAGATTCAACTATAGTAAATTATCTTTAGGATACAGGAGACCAAGCATGAGTGGGTAACTACTTGAAAATAAAATGAAAGTGGAAACAGGCTTCCTAGTGAGGCTTCTATTATGGTAAAAGAAAAATCATGACAAATCCTTGAAAAGGAGGGTCATATTTGGGGCAGATATTTGAACTGGGGTAAGGGAGAGGGTCATTCCTTGATTCATTCAGGCAGTGTTTGTTGAGCACCTAGTTTGTGTGCTGCACTAGTGCAGGCAGTGAAGCAGTGGTGAGACTGCCTGCCCTCCTGGAACTGATAGTCTGCCTGGCAGGCGGGCAAATGACAAAACTGCTGGTACTGGAATGTGCAGGAAGCAAATGAACAAAGCTGTGTGAAATCTGAGTGGAACTTGAAAAATGTGGAAGAGTCAATGGGGGGAGCCAGGTGGTATGAGGAACAGGTTGGGGACAGTGAGTGCATGAGCCTTGATGGGAACAAGTTTAAGGTCCAGGATGCAGACCTATGACTGATTCAGTGGGAATCTTAACAAGAGTAGCATTGTTACTGTGTCTTCAATATAGAAATTTTTTTGTTGAACACAAGAGATTTTTTTTTTTTTTTGAGCTATCTCCCTGGCCTGAGCACAAATTTGAATAATCATTGGGTGCTAATTTAAGAAATTATATCTGTTCTCTGCATGTTGTAGAAAATCTGAGGTGAAGAGGGGAAAGAAACTCAAGCAGCCAGTTGTTTTGATGCCATGCGAACAAAATTTCTTCCCCACATTCAGATTCTGAAGTCACAGAGCAGCAGAGCCTTTGGCATGCTTCTGACCACACCTTGAAGCTCATCTTCATGAAGCTCTTTGTTCATCAGTGTACTTTACATAGTTAGTATGGAGTCCAGTGTCTCAGTTACTGTTCTCTTGTCCCTGTAACAAAATACCCAACACCTAAAATAAAGGAAGGAAATGTTTATTTAGCTCACAGTGGAGATTTCAGTGCATATTCTGCTGGCTCCAAGGCAGAGTGGGAGGTGTCAGAGAATAACCTTTCATGGCAGCAGAGCAGAGAGCAAAGGAAGAAGCAGCAGCTATGGCAGCTAGCTAGCCTCTTCACAGAGCAATGCAAATTACCCACCTCAGGGTCAGCCTATAGCACTCACACCTGCAATCCCAGCATTAGATCAAGAATCAATCACAAACTCCTGGAGCTGCCCCATGACTGCATGAGGTTCAGGGGGACTAACAAGACAAAGTATCACAACTACAAACAGTCATTATCTACTGTACATTTCCAGCAGCTAGATGAAATGTCTTGGGAAGTTTTCACTGAAGAACTGATAAATGTTTAGGAGATAATGTACCTCATTTACACATTGCACTTACATACCTGTGTGCAACAGTACACAATTTTGTATTGGTATTTTTTTTGTGTGTTTGTACTTTTTACTGTTATTTTTAAAGAATACAAAATAGTGATAGAAGAAAACAGCATTATACATGGTACAAGATTTCACTAAACAAAGTAATAGGAATTCAACAGTAATTGCTGTGTTACCTGATGCTATGTACAAATTAGTTTTTCAGATTAATAGATATAAACGTGTAAGTTTTGTTTAAAAAAATAACTAAGAAGTTATAAGAAATTCAAGAGAGGAAAAAAAATTACTATAAACAAAAATTGTAAGCATTAACTGCTCCTTTTTTCATATATTCATAATTAGAATTCTCAAAGTAGAAAGGAGTAGGCAATAAGTATTTACAGATTTAAAATTTCTGAATTTAGTTCGACTTATACCACATTTCCAAGAAAAATGAACCTTTTGTGCAAGAAATTTAAACAAAATCATACCAAGATACACAAAAATGAAATTGTCCAAAACTTATTATAAAGAAAAAATGGTTAAAGCATATACATAAAAAATACTAGCTATGGAAGAACAAAATTAAATAGCATCTTACTCTACATTAGAAAAAAAAAAAAAAGACCAAGTGTGTAAGAAACTAGACTAATTAAAGGACTGAAAGAAAAAAAGATCTATTTGAAATATTTTAATACCTACATATAGGAAATAACAGCATAATTCAAAAGGCATGAGAAGTTACAGTATGCTCCTGGATGAACAATAAAGAGCTCCCAAAGTAATAGTTATGCAGGCCTATATAAAATATATTAGATTAACCGTTAAAAAGGTCATTGAAAATTTCTATGAAACAGTACCAATCTTATGTTGGGTTATACACATCTTTTTCGTATATATGTGTATATACAGAGAAGAAATAGAAAGTCAAGAGAAAAATGGAAATAATGCTTTTTAAAGTTTCTAATATTAGAAGATATATGATACCTTTAGATAAAGTGTAATTGAAAGATATAAATCTTAAAAAGTAAGATTAAGCAATATTCAGAAGATTAAATATTAATTTTAAATTAAGTGTTCCAAAACAATTGAATTAAAGTTTTTATGATATTAAAGAAATACTAAGAATAAAACATAAGACAAATGCTGGAATGACAAATAAACGACCATCACTTCCAACAGTTTGGGGATAGGATATTGCACAAAGTTCTAGTGTGTCATGGATAATGACCATGACATTTACTGGTGACCAGGTGTAACTTGTGGGACTGAGCTACAGCTATTTCCTTGTAGTCCCATATGGATTCTTGACCCATAGGGTGCAAGAGAAGTCCATTTGTAGAGTGTGCTGATGGAAATATTTTGCTGCTGTACACAAAAGAATAACTGAAAGACTACTATTGTATACCTCTTATTCTCCTGTGTTTGTTTGCCCTATTTGGTGGGTTCTTTCCATTCTTGTTCATGGGGTTGTGATCATTTTGCACTCTCTTAGAACATCATTTAGTAGTCTGTGTAGGCTTGGCTTTGTCATCATGAAATTCTTTAGTTGTTCTTTGTCATGGAAATATTTTACTTCTCCATTATATTTGAAAGAGAGTTTTGCAGGATATATCAGTCTGGGTTGGAATTTGTTTTCTTGCAAGACTTGAAGTACTTTGCTCCATGCTCTTCTTGAATTGATGGTTTGTGAAGAGAAATCTGCCGTTATTCTCATGGGTTTTCCTTTAAATGTGATCAGTTTGTTTTCTTTAGAGGCTTTTAGTATACTTTTCCTGTGCTGAATTTCTGGGATCTTGATTATTATATGTCTGGGAGTAGTTTTAGTTAGGTTGTTATTTGGAGTTCTATATGCTTCGGTTACTGAATGTCAGATTGTTGCCCCATATTTGGGAAGTTTTCTACTATTACTTTCATCCATATTCTTTTTATATTATTTGTATTGACTCCTTCCTTCTCACTGATGCCTATTAGTCTCACATTATTCATCTTTGCATCATCTTGAAGGTGTTGAATTAGTTTTTCCTGCATCCTGGTTGTTTTTAAGAGAATTTTGCTTACTTTTTCACTCCCTGCAAAGGTGTCTTTAAGGTCAGAGAGTCTATTTTCATTTTCACTCAAATGGATTTGCCAGCTTGTGATTGAGGTTTTAATTTCCTGTAAATCACTTTGGATCTGTTTCATACATTCTATTTCTTTCCTGTATTGCTTATTCAGGGGTTACATCATTTCTATATTCTGCATTATTTTTTTATCAGTGTATTCTTTAGAAGCATTTAGTACTTCTTTGATTATAGTTATCACCATGTTTTTTACTTCAGAAATTATTTCTGATCTGATGTCTTCTATACCTTTCTGCACGTGTTTCTTTACTTGGAACACTATCATTTCAGAGATTTCAGGTGTGTGATTTCCATTTTCCTCTATGCTGGTGTCTTCTGCATTTGTACTGGGTGGACTCGGGGCCTGAGACTGCTTTTTGTTCCTTCTCATTGTCATTTTGGGTACCACTGATTTTTGACCTTTGGTGCAGAGCTTAGATAGAGTTACTACCTTAGCACTAGGTCTGGATCTAGGAAGTTCAGACTCCTCCAGGTGGGTGGAGCTTGGGTCTGACTGCTGTGCTCCACGTCTTCCTGCTGCAGCCTTGCAGGTGAACCCTTTGTGTCACACTGGCAAAATGTTCTGCTCCTGAATCAGCTGGGTGGGTCTTGCCTCTAGCCTCTTTGCAGGGAGTTCTGCTGAAAGGGTTCTACGCTGGGCCTGCACTCTGTGTCACTTCAGGGTGTGGTGGCCTGGGTGGTCTCACTCACATGTCAGGCCTGCACTCTGGGTCGATTCAGCGTGTGGCGGCCTGGATGATCTTGCTCACATGAGGGGCCTGCGCTCTGGTTCCATTCATGTTCCGGAGGCCCAGGGCTGTCTCACAAGCCGGGCCTGTGCTCCAGGTAGATTCAGAGTCCAGCAGCCTGGGTGGTCTCATTCACATGCTGGGCCTGCATTCTGGGTCACCTCAGGGTCTGGAGGCCCCAGGCAGTCTCCTGTATTAGTTAAAATAATAAAATGAGAAACATTTCTTCCCCCTGGATTATAAATGCCATCTATCATGTGCTGATATCCCATGCACACCTTTAATTGCTGGGGGCTTTTCTGCAGTTTTATTGATCTGTCAGTCTAGTTATGTTCTCAGGACCATAATATTTTAATTACACTGTCCTCTATGTTTTAACCATACCTTACTGAAAAATGGCAATTATGTAGAAGTGTTTTAAGTTTTCTTGCATGAGTAGTGCTTACATTTTAAAAGGAAATACACATAGGTATTGATTTTTTCCCCATTGAACAGATTACATTCTATATTACAGTTTGAGAAATACTGAATTTATACAGTCTTGATTCAGAAAGAACTAGAATGCATAGAATAGATCTTGGAGAAGGTTGGATTCATTTAGCTTTTACTAAGTGTTCCATAGCCAGGCCTAGTGGAAAACTTTTAGCTGCAATGTCCCATTGACTCCTTAACCAGTGGAAATCAGTGTTACTGTGTCTGCCTACCGGAAAGGGTTGCAGACTTAAGGGATTGTGTTCTAATGAGTGTCTAATATGTCCCAAGCATGTACTAAGTGCTAGCGATGGGTAGTTAAATGTACACATTCCTATCTTTCAGTCAAACGGGTGTTACTGTTGTAGACTATTCTAACATGTCCCTCCAGAGCTCATTGTATTGAAGGCTTGGTTGGTGGGTATTTGGAAGTTGATTGGATAGTGAAGTCAGTAATAATAGATCAGAATTTGGTGGTATTGAGAGATGACAGACATGGGAGGTGGGCCCTACCTGAAGGGAGTGGATCATGGAAATGTGACCATGGTTCCTCTACCTGGTTCCCATCCACATCCTTTTTTGCTCTTCTCCCTTTTTTCTGCTTTGCTTCATGTCTGCCATGAGTAGTTTTCATCTACCATATCTTTCTGCCATGAGGTTATTTATTGATTTGGTACAGAGTCTGGCTATGCAGCTTAGATTCATATTGATCCTCCCCAGCGCTGGGATTACAGGCATGCACCACCACGCTCAGTTTTAGTGGCCAGAATTGTGTGCCCAGGGTTCCAGCGTCAGCACAGCATACAGTACTGGGGATCAAATCCAGATCCTTGTGCTTCCCAGGCAGGTGCTCAGACTGCTGAGCTGTCTCCCTGGACCTGCCATGAGATTTCTTCCATGGCCTGAAATCATGAGCCAAAATAAACTTTTCTCCCCTTTTAGTTGTTTTCTCAGATATTTTATAACAACAGAAAACTTAACACATGAAGCTGCTACTGATATACTCACAAATAATAGAAATAATAGCTAATATTTATATAGTAGCCCTTTCTGTGTTTCAAGAATAAGGCACTTAATCTCATTTTGCCCTTGCAACCACCAGATGCTTCTCCATTACAGGCACTCTACATATCATTTGTAAGGGGAAAAAGTGTGTGCCTTGAAGTTAAACAGAACTGGTTCTCTTTTATAGGTGAAGATGTGGAGGGCTAACTTATTTGCTAGCAAAGTCACAGAGCTAGGATTATGGACCCAAGTGTTTGCATAGTGGGCCCCAGAGCATCCCATTCCTTCTTTCATTTTCATTTATTCATCTTCTGTGCATCCTTTGAGGCCTCTGTGACATGCCAGTCACTCTGAAGCCTTTAACTGATTCCTCAGTTGCATGGAATGTAACTTTCCCCTCTAAGGCACTTGTGTACCACACTGCCAGGTCCCAACCTCCCTGAAAGCTGGGCCATCTCTCTGGCAACATGTGGCACAATCCCCAGCCACTAGGGCAGATATTTATTGAGCCTGTTGGGTTGCCTTGGGGGGTCAATTGCAGGATCTCATGAGAAGAAAAGAGTTAGGCAAAGGTTGGAGCCATCATTCTTGGCCTTTTCAAGATACTGTTAAGTGGTACAATGAAAAAAATGTGAGGATTGGGGCCAAGGAGATAGCTTAGTAGAATAGGTGCTTGCCTGGCAAGTGCAAGATCCTGAGTTCAATCCCTGGAACTGCAAAAAAAAAAGTGAGGATTGTTCTAGACAGAACTGGCTTTGACAGTTGATCTCATCACTTGTTAACTACTTACTGGAGCTCTATTTCCTCATTTGAACATTGTGCGGTTTATATTAGATCAGTCATATGGCAAGCCTATGGCACATGTTTTAAAAGGTTTGTCATCACTGTATTAGATGGATGTTTCGTAAATGTATAAAAAGTTCCTATCAAAGTATGGGAGATACATACCCTCACACGTTATTTACTCAATGAACATTTATGAACCTCTTATGAAGCTTGAAACAATGCGAGACAGCATGTTTATCAGTTATTGTTATGGAATAGTGTTTCAGGGTTCAGGCCAAGAGTACCCTAAGAGCATCAGAGGGAGAGATTGTCACAAATTTGTAAAGCTGAATAAAATGTTTTTAAGAGGCTCATACTGCACCTGTGCCAGAGATGACACATCCCGACGCTGTGCTGATCTTCTCCCTTGGCCACTGGAGGCTTAATGTTCAGTTTAGAAATGGATGTTACCTTCATCAGCAGTGTGTGACTTTATCAGAGCTCCACATCAGCGTAGTATTTTCTGTTGCTCAGAAGGCTTTCTGGCTTCCTAGGAATTATTACAGAATCAAGCATTCGGTCAGTTTTCTGATGATAGTAACAGGGTCATCAGCCAGGAAGTATGAAGACAGGGGAGGCCTCTCCCCACAGCACTTTTAGGAGAATGCCAGGGATTCTTTGTACCTTAGGAGTTACTTCTGCAACTAAAGGGGCTTTCTCCATTTTCATATTTTGTGCGCCTAATTCCAGTGTTCTGCATGTGAATCTTATCAGATTCAGGCCTTGAAATAAATCTTCAAAATCAGGGTCAGTGTGGGTTTAATGCAGGAAGCTATTTAGCTTTCCTAAGGATTAAAATTAGCAGGGAGAGAGAGTAGATTATTATATAATCAATAACATTGCCCCTGATTAAAAACACAAATGCAATTTAGCTCAAAATTATCCTCTACTTCGCTGTCCTCTAAAATTGGATTATACAGTACTGTAAATGAGTTGGACCTCCTGAAAGTAGGCAGATCTCTCAGCATCAACCTTCTGGAGGAAGTGTTCCAACTTGAATTTCCCGTGAATGAACTATTAGGAAAAAACTATTGCTAAACCCAGCATTTGAATCATAATTCCTACAGCCATTAAAGGTTAAAGAGAGAAGATTATCTTATACTTATCAAATACTAAGTTTATATTTTGGAGTCTCTTCTTAACTAACCATGCAATTTTTTTAAATGTACAAATTTTTATTAAGTTGTTTTACCTGAGTCTATTTCTTTACAAATTAAAATAAAACTTGAAAAATAGGGTAATGATAGCTACTTTGCAGAGTTGGTTTTAGGCGTTTGGAAAATGCAAGTAAATGTACATAACCAGGCTTAGCACATACTAATCCCTCAATATATGGTAACTAATGCCACAAATACTTAGTATAACACAAATCAGAGCACTGTTCAAATTGGCCTATTCCAGAGCTAGAGGGCTATGTTTTCAGATCAAAAAGAGGCCAGTGATTACAGATTCTGAAAAGCACTGTCATGGCCTTTCCTTTGTAGATTCTCACCTCAGGTAAAGATGGGTATTCACTTCCTCTTAAGCACAGATGTCAGGTGTATTTGGTGCTAAGAAGTGCTGCACTGGGTCCTCCCCAGTGGGCACTGGCTGATCTACATTGGTGGGCCTAGCAGAGATGGTACATGGGCCAGGGAGGGGTTCAGAGGTCAGGGTCCAGCACTTCTCACACTTCCAAGTCCAAAAACCGTCTTGTTAGAAGTCTAGAAGTAACGGATCTCAAAGAGACTGACACTTGCTGAGAGTGAATGTAATCTTGTTAATTTATGGTGAAGAATGTAGCTATCATACAAATCAAGGATTTGCATTGGCCTGAACACCATTTGTTCCCTGTAAGCAAACTCCAAAGAAAGCCCATGATCAGAATGACTCAAATCAGAGGAAATGATAGTGTGGTCTGCGTGTTGCCTGGCATCTGGCTTACTAGCTCACAAGGCATATGTCTGTCAGGTGGGCTGGATGACCCTCTGCTCCTCCAGGTGTCTTCTCACCCACGGGGGCATCTGTGTGCGCATGTAGCCCCAGAAAAGACTTCAAAATTTGAAGTATGATTTCTACTGCATGCTTATCACTTTCATATCCTCATAAAGTAGAAAATATCATAAGTCAAACCATAAATTGGAGACTAATAGTGTTTTTGGTTCTGAGAATGCAGAAGTAAATAAGACCATCAAAGTCCCTGCCCCTCTTGAAATTTAGCTTCTAGTGAAGGATGCTGGGTAAACAAGCACATCACAGTGTATGCCACATAGAAGATAATGCATGCCCTAAACTCTACAGGGTATGTGCATGAAGGGACAGGTAGAAAGTCTGTAGTAGTAAAGGCCTCTCTCATGAAAAAATTCTCTAGCAGAGAATGTGAATCCCTGGGAGGAGTTTAGACCTACATGATGACTGAGGAGGGAGCATTTGGAAACCACTAAGGCAAAGGCCTGAGCTAGATGCATTTAAGGAATAGTGAGAAATCATAGCCAGCAAGAAAGTAAAAGCTGAGGCAAAGTCAGAGAGCAAATGTAGCCAGATCTGGTGCATTTGGGGACTCCTAAGATGACTTTGACCTCATTTTGAAGCTGGCTCAGTCAGATGTACATTACTAAAAAGCCACAAACGGGCCAGGAAACAAAGACAGAGATAGCTACAAAGATCTGAGGAGTGTAAGCTGAGAGTGAGCTCCCAGAAAGCCAAGTAGAAGACACATGCATGTGTGGACTGTGGTCTGGAGCACACAGGAGAGAACAAAGCTGTCCCAGTCGCATGGAAAGCCTTGCAGGCAGAAGTTAGGAAGCCTGCCTATAGGAATGAGGACTGCTGTTGAAAGTGGAGACTGCATTCTGAGCTTCTTTCAAGGATCCCAAGTGAAAAGGTGGGTGGAGAACACCTTTGGATGGAGGCAGCTGAGTAGCAGTGAGACTACTCACTGTTGGGCCCTGCTGAGCCACCTTCAGGGAGCACTGCCCCTCTGTGCCTTCCATGGAAGGAGGGGTGTCCTGTGAAGGAGGACAGCTCTATTTGCTTCTACAAGAGAAAGAACAGTTTGCCACTTTTCTGACATGGGAAACCTGGGAGCTATTTCATTCTTTTCTTTACCCTCCTATGAGGCGAGTAGAAGAAGGAAGAAGACAGAGCCTGCTTTGCTTGTCTTTACAGCAGAATGAATGGGAGGGAGGGTTGGGAGCCTGCAGAGTGTCAGGAGAGGTAGCAGCTGCTGTGGCTGCTCTTGTCCATTTTTGGCAATCACCATTGGGGAATGTATCTGCAGAGCTTCATGTCGGAAAAAGATGAGCCCAAGGCTTTCATTTATCAGGCTTTAGGTAGGTTCCAAGGCTTAGAAACTTTAGAGAAATGTCTGTTTAAAGGAGTCTTATTTATGCACAGGTGTTAGCAGTCAGTCTAGATCAAAATGTGGTTCCCAGAAGCCTAGAAACTTGGCTGGGCCCTCAGCATGGACAAGAAATAGCCTAGCTCCAGGGCCCTTCTCGAGGCCAGATATTTCTGGCTGAGCAATGGAAAGAATGTAGTGTGTGGATTTTTACCCAGGTTGCCTGGCTTTAACATTCTTTGGGCTTTATTACTCCACACTGGGCTTTACCAATGGGATAGCAAACTTGAAAGTTTGAATTCTGCCCTGTCACCACCCTACCTTCCTGAGATGTCCCCAAGGCAGGGAGATCAAGTCAACTTTCTGCTTTTGATAGCAAAAGACTAGGGACATTCTAACAAACAAGTGTGGGCCTGTAGACTACGGAAAATGCTTCTTTACTCGGGTGGAGTAAGGCCCTGGACCCAGATTCAAAACAATCTTCCTTTGCGTCTTCTCCAAGCCCACCTGAGAAGTGCTGTATCTAGAAGGCCTGGCTGTAGCGGGGTGTCAGGAGCTAGGAGCAAGACCAGGTGAGTGAAGAGGGTAGAGAAAGTGAAGGAAGGTCTACAGAGCTTCCCTGGGCCAATTGGCTTCCAACCCAGGAGCACTTGGCTCCAGGCATTCCTCAAATTCTGAAGACTTTTTTTTTTTTTTTCAGTAAATACAGCCCATATACATGAGCATGCATAAAAGTGTCCACAGAATTTAACAAAGAATTGTAAAGTACATATCTGACTAATATTGATCAAGTTGAGAAGACTGTCCTGGAAGCCCTTCACTGTCCCTGGGGTACCCATCCCCTGGCTTGGAGGACCACCATCTCTTTTCATTATAGTATGATCCCTTAGGAACATGTTCATAAACAATACATTTTTATTGCTTTTTTAGCTTGACAAGAGTAGGAAAATACTGTTGCTTTTTCTTTTCTTTTCCCATGTAGTACTGCTTTTTGAGATTTATCCTATGTGTAGGCTGAGTTTATTGATTTTCAGTGTGGTGTAGGAAGGATTCTCAAGGATACACTGCAAGTACTTTTCCATTTCACATAGATAGGAGATGGGCTCATGTATAGGGTTGTTTGTGATGAAGAATGCTGTGTTGGGTGTGTTTTGGGTGTAAATATTACCTTTTGAATTGAAAATATCTCCCAAAGGTTTGCTCACAGCCCTGTGGTGCACCTGAGAAGTGGTGGAGCCTTTAGGGGGTTGAGTCTGGTGGGAGGACATTATTGGGCAAATGCCTCTGAGCCCTGATGCCTTGTATCTTCCTGCCTTCTGGCTACCTTGGAGGAAAGCAGCCTGGCTCCATCCTATGCTTCCTACTGTGCTGTTTGACTTCAGAACAGGCCCAAAACAGTAGCACCAAATGACCAGACTGGGTCTCTGAAGCTGTGAGTAAAAATAAATCCTTCCTTCTTTTATGGTTTATTGTTATAGGTATTTTATCACAGGGATGGAAAATAAACTCTGCCAGCATACATACATGCTCAAGTTTCTCTATAGTCTGAAAATTAGAAAATTTAGTTTTCATATCCATAACTGTGACAGTAACACCTAACCAATTTCTAAGCCGAGTTGAGTTGTCCAAGTCTGCTGCTTTTTTTGTTAGCTACAGAGAGAACTGTGTGAAAATCTCTTACCACAACCATAGATTTGTTTACCATTGTGGTTGTGACACTGTTGTATACATTTTGAAGCTGTATTTGTAGATATATAAAATTGTGATATGTTCTTGGTGGACAGAGCATATTCAGAAGACAATTTTGCCTTACATAAAAAAATTCATGAGATCATTGTGTACCCTTAAAACCAAACAACAGCCCAATGGAAAATTGTCCAAATGTTGTCATTTGATCATCATGAAATACTCAGCTATTACTTTTTGCTTTAAAATTTATGTTGCAATTCTATCCTTATCACCTCTAGGATCATAAGAAAAAGGGACTGCCATTAGTGAGAGAAGTGGTCCCTAGGTCCCAGCCCCTTTCTTTCCCCCTGGGGTTGGCATCTGTGATCTGTCTGGGCTCAGATACGCTGAGGCATCCTTGGCTTACTCCCCCTTGTGGTCTGGAGCGGGGAGGCTGAGGTGAGTCTGGGCCTTGAGGACCAGGAACAGAGTGACAGATGCCAGATTTATGTGCCTATGACTTCTCCATGCAAACAACCAGCTCCAGGAAAGGAGCTCTGGTTTGGGGAAGGTAGGGCAAAGCTGAGTGAGAATGTTACTCTTCTTCCTAACTCAAGATGTAGGGCCAGATATTTGTCAATTTAATTTTTTTAAATTATTATTATTATTATTTTATTATTGTTTGATACAGGGTCCCACTACACCATTTGGACTCATAGTGATCCTCCTGTCTCAGGCTCCCCAGCACTGAGGAGGCCACCATGATTGGTTTCAGGGCCAGCATGGCATGCCCAGGGTTCCAGGTCCACGTGGCTTGGAGTACTGGGCATTGAACTTGGGGCCTTGTACTTGCAAGGCAGGTTCTTATGCTGCTTAGCTATCTCCCAGCCCTATTTGTCAATTTTATAATTCCTTTATTGATGTATGAATTCATCACTGAGCAATAAACATCTATCAAGTATCTGCTATGTGCAGATACTGAGGTGGCCAGGACAGCTTTGGCCAGTTAAGGGCAAGATAGTTGGGCTTCTTGTAGCCTGAGCCTCCTTTATCAGTCAGAAACCTCTGACACAGACATTTCTTACTATAGGGTGGCTCCCTGCTCCTGAGAACGCAGAAGGCTGGTCACATCATAGATGTTCCTCTATGAAGCCCTGGGTGATACGGCGCTAGAGGCTGCTGCTGAGAGTTCCCCATGCCTTCTCCTTGACCCAACAAGATCTTGTCAGAGAATGCCAGTATTAACCAATTGCCAGTTGTTAGGGGGAAAAGTTAACAGCTATTAACTAGACCAGGGATAACCAGGATGATATAATCTTGGTGCCAAAGCAGCACACTTTTGAGAGTAAAAGAGGTGCTATTAAAATGCATCCTGGAACAACTGCCCATGAACCAAGCCTATCTTGGGCAAAAGTAGACACATGGTCACCCTTTCTAGAATGGAATTTCTCAGAAGCAATCTACAATGAAAAGAAACTTAGTTATTCTCTGTCTTCTCCTATTATGACACAGAAATCTCCTTGAGCAGGAATCTTTTTAAGATACTATCCCCCTCCCATTTCCTCAAGAGCCACCAGTAGGAGAATGACTCTAAATGTTACAGGGTTAAAACCATGTCACAAAGCTACTCAGCCTCAAGGGTAAAGAAGAACATTGAAGAAACTCGAACAATAGCAAATAGCAGCCAGACTGGACGCGAGGGGCCCTGTGAGGCAGCCGACAGGAGCAAGGAAGTGCATGTGGCTGTATCTGAATTCAGGCCTTGTTCCATGTTGACCTTTTCCTCGAAGGTCCAGAATGTGTTTGGCCTTTGAAAATGTTTTGCTGAAATGTGATTTAGAAGTCTGGAGTTCAGAAATGGGGCTTACTCCTGTCTCTTGTTTCTATGCTGTAGAGAGGTGACTGACAGTATTTTTAGAAGATATTTGAAAATGAGAAGGCACTTAGGACAGTGTGCTATACCTCTGCATGGGTGTTGGGCATGCAGGCTGTGAAAGACACATTCTTGGACATGAGGAGACCATGGATGGGCATGGCCTGCTGCTGTGAAGTGAGCAGGAGCTATACATGTTTAGCAGAGAAACAGCTTCTGGGTAGGCCATAGAGACAAGGAAGAAATCTGGAATCTGGATTGGATTGCAGGGCTGGGATGGATCAGGCACAGCTGCCGGGCCAGTTTCCATCTGTGTACATGTGTCAGTAAGCACCAGAACATGCACAAGATTGTGACTCACCCTGATAATTCCCTCCGCAGAGGTGCCACATGTCTGGGCAGTCGAAGTGCGTGCCTTCCAGTTTGGCTCAGCTTTGGCTTCACTAGTGAGTGTCCTAGCTCTTCTGCTGTGTGGTCATGAGCACTCGAGTGCCAGCCAGCAGAGCAAGGGCTGAGGCTGCAGAAAGGGAAGACTCTGCTCAATCCTCTGGTAGGAGGCTGTGGCAACAGGAAAAGATTTTATGTGCTTGTTTTGATTCTAAAAAATAAATAGGCTGGACATGGTGGTGCATGCCTGTTAGCCCAGCTACCTGAGAAGTTGAGGCAGGCTGAACACAAATTCCAGGCCAGCCTGGGCAACTCCATGAGACCCACTCTTAAAATAAAAAGTCTAGCTCTGGACTCCCTGGATTCAACCCCCAATACTGAAGGAAAAAAAAAAAGAAGAAAACCCAGGAAGAGCAGAAACATAGACTTTATAATTTAGTCTTACATGGAAAGATTACTAATAGTTACATAGTTTATTAATGATAGTAATTACCGGAGGCAGGCACATCATTTACCAAATATTTTTAAATGTACATTCGTTCCTTACTTCATGAACTTAATTGCAAGCTCCCACAGTTGTGGAGCAATAGATTCTGTGGCTGAAATCATGGAAAGAATCAAGCTTGTGAACCAAGGTATCACTGTATTTCAACTAATCCTCATGATAACCTTCTGAGATTGAATTAATTCTCTCCATATTTTAGAGAAACAGAAACAGAGGCTGAGTCACTAGTCTGATATCCCTCTGTGGGAAGTGGCACCAGTTAGGACTGGCAGCCTCTGTCATTCATTAGGGACACAAGGACAATGAGAAGCAGTTGGCAAAGATCCTTGGGCTCCCACAACCAGTCCTCAAAACTTGCCTTACCTCTCTCCTCAGCTCAGCTAGGAAGAAGCTCAGCCATGAGAGGGATCTCTCTCCCTCTGCTTCAACCTGCTCTTCCTCCCTACTGGATCCCTCCCATCAGGAAACAAAGTGCTCAGGAGCGCACATCTCCCTGAAAGAGAAACAGACAAAATTCACTTCAGTGAGCTCACCCCTTGTTTCCTTCACCATCAATGAATTTCCAGCAGAAACCTGAGTTCTGTGCGCCGTGCCTCACAGCTGGTTGCTGCACACTTGCTGCCCCTACACAGTTCCAAGCTCTTTAAAGGAAAGCTGCACTTTCTTGATGAGACACTTTCTCTCTCTGACTTCTTTCTTCCTTCTCACTCACCCTCCCTTCCTACTTTCCTTAGGTCTCCCTGTCTTCTCTCTCCTCCCCAGTATCCCTCCCTCTCTCCCCCTCTCTCTTTTCTGGGACAACAGTTCTTGCTGCATTGTCAAGGCTGACCTAGAACTACTGCCCATGGGGATCCTCCTGCCTTAGCCTCCCTAGTAGGTGAGACTGCAGGTAAATGCCGCTGCATCTTTTCTCCTACTGCCATCTTTTTGAGGTACTTTTCCCTTCTCTAGCTATATAGTGAAATTCCCTTTTTTTTCCTTATTACCATTAATTTGTTACCATTAATTTCTGCTATCTTTTTTTCTGTCAGTCTTGATAGAAGTTTATCAGTAACTAGATTTTCAGGTAACTAGATTTTTAATTTTCTTAACTTTTTCTGTTTTCAATTTTATTGACTTCTGCTTCAGTTCTCCTTTCTGCTTTGGGTTTATTTTGCTCATTTCATTTCTTTTTATAATTTATATATTTACATTGTTGATTAATATTTACTTATTTGCTTTGCAGCACTGGGACTGAAATCCATGCCAGGCTTATTTTCAGTAGCAGCATATGATTGGCTCATTTTTTAAAAATTAATTTTACCTGGCTGAGGAGATAGCTTAGTGGTCTAAGCACCTCCCTGGCAAGTGCAAGGTCCAGAGTTCAATTTCCTGTACCACATGCTGTGCCAGTCCTGGAACCCCCCCCCCCCCGGTTGTGCTGTGCTGCCCCGAAACCAGGCATGATGATGTCCGTTGTTATCCCAGTGCTGGGAAGGCTGAGACAGGAGGATCACTACAAGTCTATAAACTGTGTAGCAAGACCCTGTATCAATAACAATGAAATTAATTTTACCATTTTTAGTCTTTTAATTGATGTGTTTGGACTGCTTACATTTAATGTATTAGGGGTATGTTTCATTTGTTTTCTGTTCTATTCCATTTTTCCTTTCTTACTTTCTTTTAGGTTTTTCTATTACTTTTTAGTCCCTTTATTATTGCCATATATTTCTTTGTACAGTTTTTAGTTTTGCTTGAGGGATTGCAATGTATTTAACTTTTCAAACCAGTGTTTTACCACTTAAGAGAAACATAGAAACTTATCATCATAGTGGTATCATTACCAACACACTCTGATGTTCTGGTCCCATATATCTACTTACCTAGAAAACCTCCCTCAGACAGTGTTATAATTTTGGCTTTCAACTGTCAAATGTAGTTTAAATAACTCAATAGGAAAAAAACAGTCCATTACATTCACCCAGCTGCTGGCCATATCTGTGGTTTTTCCTTCACTCCTGCTGGTCCAAGTTTCATTCTAATGTTGCTTTTCTGCTGTCTGATCAACTCTTGGAAATGCTGTTAGAGCACATCTGTTGGCAGTTGACTCTCTTGATCTTTTTTTTAAAATCTGAGGATATCTTTGATTTACTTTCTTACTGGTGGACAGTTTCAATGAATATAGAATATAGATTGTAGCCCTTTTTTTCTCAGCATATTGAAGATATACAAGCTCTTTTCTATCTCTATGGGGGGCTTAGTCTTTTAAAGTAGAAATCTATAGTCAGTTGAGTCATTGTTTATCTTCCGGTAATAGGAATAGGTTTGCTTAGTATGGTATCTATCAGCCAACACTTTTTTTTACAATTATTGACTGCTTTAGTGTATTATGTAGGTATATGTGTGTATCTTTGTGTGTATGTATGTATCTGGGAACTAAACCCAGGGCCTAGAAGCTAGGCAGACACTACACCATTGAGCTCCATCCCTAGTATTTTTTGTTTATTATTTTTTTAAAAGACAGGTTTCACTAAGTTGCCCAGGTTGGCCTCAAACTTTGGATCAACCTCCTGAATAGCTAGAGTTATTGGCATGTGCCACTGTGCCCAGCTGATCACTATGTATCTTAGATCTAATATGCAGCCCGAAATACCCAAGTATTTCACTTTAGCCAGGCCTACAGTCTCAATTCCCTTGTGTTTAGTAAAAGTGCTTGTTTCCCATAAACTGCCTTTGGGCAAGAAGCCAATAAACATAGTTCTCCTGAGCCCACAAACAGAGTTTCAAAACCACATCTCCACTTAAAGACCTGCATTCCCTTTCACTGTGTCTACTCTATCATTATTTCTCTCTCCATCCTTCCCTTCTTGTCACTCAGTGACATTTGAAGAGTAAAATTATTGAAGAAGAAAATAAGCCTGTGTGATGCTTTCCTATCATTAGAAGTGGCATGGCAGGTTAGTTAGCCTGAGGCCTTACTCCATCTTGTATTTATAGATAAAGTGTCTGAACTCCCCCAGGCTGACACACACCACAACCTGTTGCAGCTGTTCTGCTCTAAGGAGACCAATCCTCCGAGGCCTTTACAAATAAACAGCAAAAACAGGAATGATGGAAGCATGTCCTGGCCTGAGGGTGACTGGACCCAGTTTGACAGCCTCTTACAAAACAGAAAAAGCAGAAAAACAGGTTGTGAGACTTCCTGTGCCAATTACAGGGGAAATTTCATCTCTTCCCAGTGTGTTTTTCCTAGGGATAGAGAGCTAGAGGAAGGATTTATTTTGGTTCAGGGTTTCAAAGACTTCAATCCATGATTACTTAGGGTGTCTCACTTCATGGCAGCCAGGAAGGAGGAGGGGCGGGGGGCACGCTGAGGACAAGATACCATCTTCAAGGGCATGACCCCCACTCAAGTACTTCCTTCAGCTAGGCCCCGCCTCTTGAGTTCCCACTTCCAGATAGCCCATTAAATTGCAAATCCATCAGTGGGTAATGCTTTAGGACTAAAATGCTCGCAGAGTCTCCTGTGTTCAGAGGTGATGTATTTGGAGGGAGATTGGATCACAGGAATGCTATAGTCATTAGTAATCAATATGTTGATGAGTTCATAATTAAAGGTACTCTTAGGAACCTGGTTGGAAAGAGTGGGTCATAGGGGTATGAACTGGAAAGGGTACCTTTGCCCTTGGCTCCTCCTCTTTCCCTCTCTGCTTCTTGGTTGTTTGTGCAGAGTAGCTTCCCTTCTGCCAGGCCTTTCCATTGTGCAGTTTTGGCCTTGATGCCAGGAGAGTAAGGACTGAACCCTCTGAGCCATGAGCCAAATACATCTATCTGCATTCCCTAGATTGTGGGTGTCAGGCATTCATCCCAGTGACAGGAAAGTGACTAATGTAGGATTAACCCATTGAGGAGGTCAGAGCCCTCATGGCCCAGTCACCTTCTAGAGGCCCACTTCTGGAGGCTACCTCTTGGGATAAAGCCTTCAACACAAGAGCTTTGAGGGGATATGCTGGATCCAAACCATAATTGGAGACTAGGAGCTCTGACGCTGCTTGCCAGGTGGGTACCAAGTGAAGGCTGTATGTGCCAGGCAGCAGCAGGACTCTAGAAGAAGGGAGGGTGGCCATGGCCACCACGGCCTTCTGTGCAAATGGAGCAGGTCCTTTGCAAGTCTTTAAACCTAGCTGTCACATTATGAACAAGGGCCTCTGCTGAGGCCCCAGATTATCTGCAAGGTTGGCATTTGTACTAGCTGCTGTCACATATTGGCCGGAAATTTGTTCTACATTTAAAAGAGACAACTAAATGCCTGCATAAGACCATGAGAAGAAAGGAGGAATAGATGATGTATCTATCAGCTTGGGGCTGGTGTGTAGTTGGATTGCGGAGGATAAATGTTATTTTGCAGAACTGACCAGGAGACCTGCTCAACTCAGAGTGGGAGAGCGGATGGAGGCCCTGCACATGAGCCAAGAAGAAACAAGCTGGAGGTGGCCATGGATGGTCAGGAACTGCCCGCTGGCTGTGGAGCAGAGGAGAACCATCCCTTTAACTCTTCTGCTGCTGCAAACTCCCTTGGGAGTAGCAGGCCCTCAGGCTCTTCTGAGTAGGTAAGAAACTGCCAAGGAGAGGATGTCGAGCCCTTGTCCAAGGTACCCCTATTTTAGGCAAGATCACTTCTCGGCCTTTTGGCTAAGATCAAATGTATTTTAGGCAAGAGATGACTTTGACTGTAATTCAACAACTATTTCTCCACAAAAAATAAAGAAAAAGTAGCAAAAGAATGTCTTAAAGCAAATAAACCTTTTTCTATTATTTATTTATTGATCTATATTTTTTTGCCTTAGATTTCCTTTCATTTTTCCTTAGTTGTGGCTCTAGTATTTTTCAGAATCCTCTTTCCTAAATTAACAGTCTGAGGATATAATTTGGTCTTCTTTATTGGTCATGTCTAATTTCTTCTCCAAAATTAATGATTCCCAGACAAAGTTTACACCATCTGCACAGTGTGACTACTTGGATGGTATTTTCATAAGCACCAAAAATACTTTATAATGGTAGTGAATAATGAAAGAATAGAATACTAGTCATCCAAATCACCCGTAAGATTCCTGAGGTACAAGAATAGGCTCTCTCAGAGGGTAATAAACTCAAGGACTTCAGCTAAAATGGGGCCACCCTGGAAAATGGCAAAAATACAGCATATAATTGTCCTGTCCACCAGTTTTGAAATCTTGCAATTCTTTTTTTTTTTTTCAGTACTGTGGATTGAACTCAGGACCTTGGGCTTGCTAGGCACTTATTCTACTGAGCTATCTCCCCAGCCCAAAAATCTTGAAAGTCCTGGTTAATTCTTACACTTTGGCAGCATTTTGAGTCACTTGAAACTCTGCAACCAAGTGAGGCTTTATTAGGATTTTCTGTGGCACCATTGTAGCTTTGCACATCCTGTCAGTCATCCTAGGTCTTTCAAGCTCTTCTGGGGAGCAGAATTTGTCCTAGGTGCTGGAGACTCAATGCTAAGCTAAACAGAGTCCCACTCCCGACTTGATTGTCAACAGGGCACTGACAAGAAGCAGAGAATGGATACATGAAGCGGCATCAGGTCAGCCCTGGGAGCAGAAGTAAAGCAGGGGAAGGGACAAGGAAGGTGGCGAGAGGATGCTGTGGCAGACAGTGGTCAGAGGAAGCCATGCACATACTAGACGGAAAGCAGGCTGGGCAGTGGGGCAAGTGATAGGTGTGTCCTTGTGACCAGCTCATAAAGGACTGACTTTGTCATTGACATAGAGCAGTTGATTAAAGTCACAAATTATAGAATCAGATCCAAATTCAATCCCAGCTCTATCACCTAGTGACTGTGTCTTCAAGCAAGTGATGTATTAATCTTTCCAACTATGACTATTTGTCTGTTGAGTCAAGATAATACATAAACACTGGGCTCATAGGGCTGTGGCAAATGTAAGGTGTGATAATGTCCATAGAATGTTTATCTCTGACTGTAACACACAGTTGTATCCAAAATAAAGGGAATGCCACTATTTGAGCCACATGTCACATAACAACGCTATCTTGTTCACTAGGTGTTTGCAATACTAAGGAATTACCTAAAGGTGCATTTCTCAAAACACAACTAAGTATTAATGACACTTGACAGCAGCCTTACAATCACCAGGAATAGCAAGCCCTTTAAAGCAATGTTTGTGTGATTGTACTGCCAGTGTGTGGATCTTGGGCAGTGCACAGTCTCACTTGTGCTGGAAATGCATCCAAAATGTGAGCAGGCCATGGTTGCTCAAACCCATGAACTCCTGCTAGCTGGCTTTCGGCTTCCTGGTGCTCGCATTATGCCTAGCATACAGAGGGTACTCAGTGCCTGTCTGTTTTCTATCTGCATCCTTCCCATGTCTCTCATTCTCTCCCTACAGCTGGGAAGCTCTTTTCCTTCTTGCTTTGAACCCAACCTGCTCCCTTCGATGCTTAGCTCCCTACTGCCATGACCATCATAGGCGTCTGAAGCCCAATGCATCCTCACCCACTCTCTCCATTCTCAAGTGGGCGAAATGTAGAGCTGCGCTGATTACAGTAACCCCTAGGAAGCAGCTTCCTGGGGGCGGGAGGGCTCATGGAGGCCAAGTCAGCAAGGATAGGCTCATCAGGGAAGGTGGGGTGTGCAGCCTGGCACACATAGCCTGCGGGTGCCGGAGGGGAGAGGCAAGGACCGCAGTCACCTCAAGTGCCCTTGGCCTCAGCTTCAAACATACATTGCTGTGTGGCTTCGCTTCCGTGGGCAACTCCATCCAAGCCAGCACATTTCCTAAATGTTCTATCCTGTCCTGGGTAGGTAGTTTTATCTGGAGCCCCTCCAAGTTACCTCTTTTCCCCCTTGCATGTTATCCCAGAACCTACCAAGCAAGCCCTCCACCACCAAGCTCCATCCTGGGCCCTCCCTTTATATTCTGTGTTGGCTTCCTAGCATTGTTGAGATGCTAATGTTAGCACTGCAATTGAATTTGACTTTGGAAGAACCCTTAGCATAATGCCAAAGATCATAATCCAGATGCCATCAATGTAGGGTTTAATGTCTTTTGTCTCCTACTGTGATAAGGAAGCATTTTTCATATTCCCATTGACTCCCTGTATAGGGCTCAGGTACATTAGGAAAGGAAAATTATAAGCACACATTTACACATACCTCAGATATGTATGAGCTTTAGAGGATGCAGTTCCTTCTCTTTCTCTTCATGCTACTTTCTAGTTTTTAAGCATTTTTCAAATGTCTTTTTTTTCCTACTTGATAAAACCTATTCAGGAGCATTATAAGTGATGATGAGATAAAGTAGAGTGAAATTAAATAATATATTGCCAATAAGAAGAGTCACATTCAGTAAAAAGTATGTCTCAGAGAAAACAGTCATTGTCATTTATGGTCAGTTTTTTTTAAAAGCTTATTTTTAAAACATGGACTTAGGCTGGGGAATTGGCTCAGTGGTGTAAGTGCCTGCCTGGCAAGTAAAAGGTCTTGAGTTCAATCCCCACTGCCAGGAAAAAAAAAAAAGACCTGCTAAAACATGGACTTGTTTTAAGTCACTTGATAAATTTGGGAACAATTGGAGCATTGCATGAAGGTTTCCTTTGCCTATGATCATGAAATTGGACCGAGCTGAACAAAGCTGGGTATGAATACAGAACAAAATACACATGTGCACACACACACACATGCACACACATGCATGTGCACACACACACCCATGCATATACATGCACACACAACCAAATATTTACCAGCTATTTGAATTCACCCTCTATGATATCCCAGGAAGTTGTGTTTTGCTATGTTTTTCCACCTGTGAGTTTTTCTATATTAAAAAGAAAGCCACTCTTTTGATATCTCAATTCAACCCTGGTTCAAGGTGTCAAAGAGTGCTTGAAAAAAGGGAAACATTATTTATATGAACAGACCTTAAATGAAACTTGTCAAAACCTTGCAAAACTGATTTTTTTAGTCCTAATAATGGCTGGCTTAGTGGTTTCCAACCTTTCTATAATTTGCAAAGCCATGAGTGCAGAGAAAAAAGTCAAATGGATTTCCAGCAGTCATATAGGAATTAACTGAAGAAATTTGTATCTTGGATGACGTTTGCAGGTTTTCATGGCACAAAGGACTTACTTTTCAAAGGCAGAGCACATGCTCCAGGGTTGAAGTCTGAAGGACTGCTGCTTCCCTATGATGGTCAAGGCCCACACAAGCCAAGGACAATGAGTCTCACTCACCCATGAGAGTGTTAGAAGTTTCTGTGTGATTTAGAGCACTTGCCATCTGCCATTTACAAAAACCTCCATGCTGTAATCCTTACTGTCCTTCTCTGCAAACGCACCTGTCTTACCTTTGTGGCATTTCTATATGTCTTAACTATTTGATCAGTACCACACTGTACTCCAGTTTTTATGGGATTTCTCTCTATTTTTAATATCTCATTGATGATGCTTAGTTTTTCTCCAACCTCTTTCCTCCTATAAATCTTGTGCAATTTATTGAGTAAGTTTTCATGTGTGATGAATTTTAAGAACACACATGTCAAAATAGAGCAGCACTGACTATATTTGAAAGCGTTTTGCCAGTTGCCTTATTTAACCAGAGTAGTAGTTAACTGACTGTGTCAACTTGAATAAGAAATGTCTAACAAAATTGTATCAGCATGGTCTGGTCCCTAGGGAAGATTGTTGCCAGGATAGTGTAAAAGAGAAACAAAGAAGAGAAGGCTCCTATTTCTTTGGAGGAGCTCCAGTCTCTGCCTTCACCTTGGATGTCATTTCCTGGCTTCCAGAGCAGACTCATTGACCTCCAGCACAGGCACCTTGGCCTCCTGATCTGGACTCACATCGGACACTGCAGGGAACTCAGTGCCCTCAACTGGATCCTTCAGATCTCCAGCTCATAGATGGCCCTTTTGCACTCTCTTCCACATCTGACTCTGTGGGTGGCCACTGAAAACCAATCTTCTATGTTCTTGTCTGTGGGTCTACTTGCCTTAAATCAGTTTCTCCAGTAAGCACTCACTAATACAGGTGGTAGTCTTACCAGAGGGCCTAAGTGATTCATGAAGCTAGGGGAAGTGGTAGGGGAATTTAAGCCATTTCCAAGATATTTTTATCCAGGGTGTTGAGGATCAAACTCAGGGACTCCCACACACCAGGCAAATGCTCTGACACTGAACTATGCCTGCAGTTCCTTAATGTCAAGATTGTGAGGAGTCTGGCAATTATTTTGAGAAGCCCTGCATTTATCTTTTTGTTGTATTAAATATAAACTATACAGGGCTTAGCGGACTAAATGCCTGCTTAGGCAAGTAGAGGGACCAGGGTTCCACCCTCAGTGCCATGTGCCGCATCAGCTCCACCCTGGGGCATGCAACACTGGCAACTGAGTCTGGGCATGGTGGCACACACCCATAATCCCAGCACTGGGGAGGCTGAGAACAAGAGGACCACTAAGAGTCTGAGCTGTGTAGTGAGACCCTGCACCAAACACATAAAACTTTTCCACAGTGGACTCATTGGCTTCCAGCACAGGCACTTTGGCCTCCTGATATGGACTCACATGGGACATTGCAGGGAGCTAAGTGCCCCCAACTGGATATATACACACATGTTTATATGCTAAACAACATGCTATTCAAAATGCATATACATATTGAAGTCATTACTATAATCTAGCAAGTTAACATATTCGTCACAAGTTACCTCTTTCATAGTAAAAATGCTTAAACTTACTCTTCAAATTTCTAGTGTACACACATAATAACTACAATCCCAATGTTCAAGTTGTACATTAGCTCTGTAGACTTAATCATCCTACATAACTACAAGTTTTTACCATGTGACCTGATTCTCCCATTTCTGTTTCCATATATTTGGCCATTGTTTTAGAGTCCACATACAAGAAAGATCATGCAGTACTTTTCTTTCTGTGTTGACTTATTTTACATAGCATTATGACTTCTAGGTTCATCCATGTTGTTGCAGATGTTGGAATTTCTAATAATATTCCATTGTGTGTACATCTACCATAATTTTTTATCCATTCATCTGCTGATAAGACATTTAGGCCATTTCCATTGCTTGGCTATTGAGAGCAGTTCTACAGTGAATGGGGACTGCAGATGCCTTTTTCTTACTCTACAATTTGGCATTATAAAAAATTTCACACACACATACATGTTTCTTCTTTTTTAAGTGTTGAAAGTATCTATCTGGAGCCTCTAATGTGAGACAACCCTGGAATGGACAGAATGAGAAAAACACAAAGTTCCCTACACAGAGACATATGTGTTGGAGGTGCTGGATGTGCTAATTACCCTGCTCTGATAATTGCACATTGTATATATGTGTCAAACTGTCACACTGTACCCCAGGAACATGTACAATTATATGTCAATTAAAAAGGTTGTTTTAAAAAATAAGGACAAGCACTGAAAAACCCAACGAGGGTAGCCTGGCCTGCTGATGACCTAACAGAGGACCTTGCAGAAATGTGGTCCAGCATGGTGCACAGCCTGGTGTGGGCCTGGAACTGAGCTGGGGGATTTGGGGGAGAGGCTAGAGTTGTAACATGAGGAACCCACACTCAAAGGTTTTGGAGCCAAACTACTTCCATAGATCACGATGTCCTTGGGTGTTCTGGCACCCCGTACTTTGTCCTCCATGATGACCTCCTCTTTTCAGGGTCTTGGAGAGTCAAGTCAGTTAGCAATGTGGAGGTTCACAGCTCTCCTTGTCAATATAGCCAGAACAGTTTTATTAGCTTTTATGAATAAGACCCCAATCAAAGCTACCAGACCTGAAACTGGAAAGGGAAGGCCCCTGGGGCCAAGAGTGTCTTAGAGTATCCACTAGGACATCCCCAGCCCTTTATCTTCATGAAGGAATCAGATTTAATGCTTGGAGAAAGGCCATATCAGGCAGAAGGACAGAAGCAAAGGCAAAAAGGGGATGGAATTTTGAGTCCCTGACCTGGGCGGGGCGGGGTTCATTGCAGGAGGTGTTGGCTGCAGGTGGGTGGGCAAGGGTTCAGGCAGCAAAGCTCATCTGTGAGGCCCTCCTCACACTGGCCCTCAGCCTGGAGTGGGAATACTGATCCCTCCCAGTTGCTCATTGGTTCCAGGGCTCTGTCTGCCCTTAAGCATTGCTTCTTGTTCTGATTGAGGGCTGGACTCTACTTGATCATTTAAAAGTGAAGGAGAGGCTCCACCTCTTTCTTATGAGCAAGAGGGGCAGCTTGCCACTAAGAGCCCTGCTGCCACTCTGCCCTTTGAAAACATGATTGGCTCACTCTTTAGTTTCTGGGCCTGTGGTGAGGAAGAACTTCATGGAGGAAATGAGAGGTAGAGGAAACTGCTCATCTTGTGTCAGCTGGAACAAGAGAGGAGAAGAAGAGAAAGGAAGAAGACAGGAGAGAGGGAGAGATGAAGGGGGAAAGAGTGAAATAAAGAGGATGAGAGGAGGAGAGGGAGACAGATGGAGAGAGACAGAGAGGGGAGAGAGAGAGAGATGGAGACAGAGAGAAGGGAGAGAGAGAGAGTCACCATCATAGGCTATGATGGTTGTACTAATATCTTTCCCTCTGGAAATTTGTAATTAAAGGGAGAGAAGTAAACATTTATCCTGCCTTTTTTTCTTTTTCTTTTTCTTTTTTTGGTGGAACTGGGGATTGAACTCAGGCCCTTGTGCTTGCCAGGGAAGCGCTTATTCCATCTCCCCAGCCCTATCCTGCCTTTTGAGGAGAAAGTACAGTTCCTTTCCAATTGATGAGAGCAGCTCTTCAGAAAAAAATGTCAGATAATATACACATTATGCAGAAAGCATGTGGAAGATAGAAGATAGAAAGAATGAATGAATTGGAAAACTGCTATTTTGCAAACCTCTACAAGTACCACGCGCTAACCGATTGCGCCACTGGAGTGTCTTGCCAACCTCTATAAAATAAATGATTCAGGTAAATGTCACAAATGGATCCTACAGGAACTGGCAAATGCCAGCTTCCTGGCCACATTCAAGCACAGTTGAATTCTGTATACCCAGGAGACAATGTTTTCTTATTAAATTTTTACATAGTTAAAAAAAATCAAAGGGAAAATATTTCATGATATGTAAAATTTATTTAAAATTCTGATTGTAGTCTTTATTGTAACACAGCCACCCTGGTTCATTTATATATTGTGCATAAGGGCATCTGTGCTCTACAGGCGGGTCTGACTAACTGAAGTGTAGTCAGCATGGTCCCCAAAGCCTAAATTATTTAATATCTGGAACTATACAAAAACCATTTGCCAACCCTTGTTATAAGCCACTTTTGAAAGGAAATTGGGGCAGGGAATATTAGCACAGTGCTAATGCTTCATACTATAAATTACTCAATAATTGCAAAAGAAAAATGCACTTTAATGATGCAAAATTCTGACAGTCACGGCTTTACTAAGTTTCTGAAACTTAGTATCAAGGGTCAAACTGAAATTATGTGCTGGCTGATAGAAGGCAAGGTGACCTCTTTGGAGCAGCTTGGAATATTCTTGCCAAGCACAGTTAACTTGAAAAATTTTAATAACCTTATCGAGGTATAAGTTGATATATAATACACCTCAATAACCATCACTACAAAATAGGTAATGAATTTTGAAGCGTATATTTTGACCACAGATCCCTCTCCTCTGGCTCTTCCTTGATCACTCTGCTTCTTGCTGCTAGGAAGAGAGCGGCTTTCTCTGCCACACCTTCCCACCGTGGAATCTGCCTCACCACAGGCTTAGACGCAGTGGAGCCAGCTGACCACATAGGGAGACCTCTAAATCCATAAGCCCAAAGTAAACCTTGTCATCTCCTTTAAATTCATTTTCCCAGATATTTTGTCACAGACACACAGAGTTGGTTAAGACTGTTATGGATTGTGTCTAGATGTCCCCCCACAGCCTCACATGGTCAAAAGGGGGGTTTTCCCAAGGTGGCTGGATCTAGGGCGTGTGACACTCCGATTAGGTGTAGGATGCTGGGATGAAGGATGTCGGATTGCTGACTTAGTCCACATGGGTTTGGCATAGCTCTAGGTGTGGATGAAGGCCCACCCTGGGTGTGCGAGGCACTGGCCAGAGTGTAGACAGCCTGAATGAGATAAAGGGAGAGCAGGCTACCGGTGCTGCGGCTGCTTTGCTACTGGTGCCTTCTGCCTGCCACGAGCTGTTTCTGCTCTGTGATGCCACTCGTCCATGCCATCCTACCTTTGAGTCAGCCAAATACAAATGGAAACCTTTACAAACTGTGAACCGATAAACCTTTCTTCCTTAAACCTTTGGTGTCAGGTATTTTGTGTCAGCACCAAGAAAACTAATGAAGACAAGCATTCTCCCTCAGAACAGTTCAGTGTTGGATGTTCACTGGAATCATCTGAAGTTCTAAAAAGTGTTCTTATCCCTTGGTATGCACTGGGAATTTGGTCTTCATAAGTTATCAAAATCCATGGATGCTCAAGTATGCTATTTAAAATGGCACAGTATTTTTATAGAATCTATGCATATGTTCTGTATACTTTAATTCATTTCTGGATGACTTATTATAGTAATTAGAGCAATGTACATGGCACAATAAAAATATAGTGAGCGTCTAAATTAAAAAAAATTTATAATAAAAGGCATATTGCCTTTAATCCCCATCCAAAAAAGTGCCTTTGCTTCAAATATACCTATTCATTCCCTTATGCTTGCCACCTTCTGAAATAGTTTACAAGGTATGTTTATAGCAATTTCTGTCGAATAAAAACACTGTGGTGTTCGGGCTGGGGAGATGGCTCAGTAGAATAAGTGCTTGCCTGGCAAGTGCAAGGGCCTGAGTTCAATCCCCTGTTCCACAAAAAAAAAAAAAAAAAACACTGTGGTGTGTCCTCGCTTGCTTGATTCACTGGATCTGGCACTGTGGGACTTCTGGCTCTTCGCCAAAGACAAAATGATCATTAAGGTAAGCAGTTTGGATTCATTCAGGACTTTCAGGTAGGCACCATAGCACGAGTAGACATTCATGGAAGAAGACTTCCCAGACTGCTTCAGGCAGTGGCAAGAATGATGGGTAAGTGTATTTGAAACGAGAAGGAATTAAAGGCAATGTGTCTTTTATTGTAATAATTCTTCTTAAATTTAAACATTCCCTCTGTGTTTTGATCATATTTCCATCATGCCCAAGGGTCACTTCATCTCCTTTATTCTTCCTCCTTGCTTGTCTCATTGATCTGCTTTCCACTGTTATAGTCAGTGTGTGTTTGCAGATTATAAATACATATATCATGCACTGAATATGTGTACCTCCCCAGGTTTAGTCTTAGCCCCCCCCCCCATGTGATAGTGCTAGCCAAGCAGTCTTCTGTAGGGATAAGAGCATGAGGGAGAAGGCTTCACAAATGGGGCTCATGCATGTGCACGAAGAGCTTGCTTCCTCTGTTCTCAGCCAAGTGAGGACACAGAGGAGTGGTTATCTGCACCTCAGAGAGACCTTAGCAACAGCTCAGGCTGGCACTCTGACTGAGATTCCCAGCCACCAGGATTGTGAGACATTCTTTTCTTTAAGCCCCTTCATCTATGGCATTCTGTCATAGCAGCCTGAGCAGACTAAGACAAAGTAGAAAAGTATGGATACTTCTAAAACTCTTCTGCCATTCAGAATCTGAGATTCATCCACAACGTTGTGCTTGTCAGTCATTTACTCCTTTTTGCTGCTGGATAGTATTCCATTGTGGAAGCATATTATGATTTGATTTTCTGTTTACATGTTGACAGGCATTGGTATCATTCCCACTTCCGAGATAGTACAAATAAAGCTGCTATGGCATTCAAATGCAAGTTTCTGGGGCTGGTGAGGTAGCTCAGCAGACTAAAGTGCCTTCGTAGGCAAGCTTAGGGAGGCACAGGGGACCACAGTTCAATCCCCAGCACCACATGCCATGCTAGCCCCATCCTCAGGGCAGGCAGAGCTGGCCAAAAAAATCCCAGACCAAAACAAAAACAAATACAGGTTTCTCTGTGAAAATATATTTTTCATTTCTCTCAAGTCAATATCTAATAGAACTGTTGTGTCATTTGATAAGTTTATGTTTGACTGTTTAAGAAATTTCTAACATGATTATGTCATTTTACATTCTCATCAGTAGTGAATGAGAATTTCAGTGGCTCCACATGTTCATCATAGCTGGTATAATAAATTTTTGAAATTTTGATCATTTATGTTCATCATAGCTGGTATAATAAATTTTTGAAATTTTGATCATTTTAATAGATGTGTAGTAGCATTTATAATTTTAATTTGCATTTTTATAATGACTTACAGCATTGAACATGCTTTCATGTGTTTTTTTGGCCATCTGTGTATCTTCCTTGTGAAGAGTATGTCCAAATCTTATGCCCATCTAAAGGAAGTAGGTTGTTTGTCTTCATCATTACTGAATTTTGAGAAGTTTTAAAATATATTCTGGCTGGGTATGGGGGCAGATTCCTGTAATCCTAGCACTTAGGAGTCTGAGGCAGGAAGATTGCTGTGAGTTTGAGGCCAGCCTGGGCTACATAGTGAGTTTAACACCACCTTGAATTACAGAGTGAGATCCTGTCTCAAAATAAGTATACATGTATGCATACATTGGTACATATATGCTAATATGTATGTATGTGCTACTATACTAATATGTATATATACTTTTTTCTAGATACAAATTCTTTATCAGGTATATTACTTTCAAATATTTTTTCCCAATCTGTGTTTTGCCTTTTTCTTTTTTTAATGTTTTTAAAAAGTGGCTTTAATTTTAACACAGTCTAATTTATCCCCTTTATTTATATGGCTCATGCTGTCAGGTTAATTTTAAGATAGCTTTCCTAATACAACAGAAAAAAAAAATTATCCTTTGTTTTCAAAATTTACAGTGTTACATTTTATGCTACAGTCTACTATTCATTGAGTTTATTTTTGTATATAATATGAAATTTGAATCAAAGTCTAAAAATTGTTTTACCCATACATTGTCCAATACCATTTATTGAAAACTATATATTTTTAGGAAGTTGCCTTTGCACCTTTGTCAAAAATCATTTTTCTAGGCTTGGCCAGATAGCTCAGCAGACTAAAGCAAACTGCTTAGGCAGAGTGCAGGCACCCGTGTTGGACCTCTGGCACCAAGCCATGCTGGCCCTGCCCCCAGGCGTGCTGAGATGGTGATTGAGATGGGAGTGGTAGTGCGCACCTATAATCCCAGCACTTGGGAGGTTGAGAACAGGAGGATCAATCCAAGTCCGATCTGTGTAGTGAGACCCTATAGGCCCTGTACTAAACACATGAAATAAATAAATAAATAAAAATAAAAATCATTCTTCTGCATGTTTGTGGTTGCATTTATTGACTCCATTCTTCTGAGCTTACCAGTGTCTATCCTGATGCTAATGCCATGTTGCCGTGATGCCTGCTGCCTCAGCCTAGGTCAGTATTATGTGGTGTTAGTCCTCCAGTCCTGGCCTTTTTCAAAGATGTGACGATTAAATTCAATTGTCAAGTTAATTGGGTTGAGGAATGGTTAGGACATATTAGTGAGGCACACTCCTGGCATGCCTGAAGGGTCTCTCCAGGACAGCAAGCTAACTGGGAAACTCACACAAAATGTGGGTGGCACCACATGGGGAGAGGGGGAAAAACAGTAGACTGTAAACAAGTATCGCTAGGAGTCCGATCTAGTAGTGAGACCCTGAACACCCTGTAGACCCTTCCCTAAAATACAAAAAAAAAAAAAAAAAACGAAAAAAACAAGTGAAAAAAGAAGACTCCTTCCCTTTCCTGGCTGTCTTGGAAATTTTGCTTCACTACACTTTCTGCCACAATGTTTCTGCCTGGCAACAGAGATCCCTCAAAGCAGAAGGACCTCTGAATCTGTGAGCCAAGCAGAACTTTTCTCCTTAAAATTATCCTCTAAACTGTCTTCATTAAATGGTAGCTGACTAATATAGATGTTTTGACTGTTGTAGGTTCTTAGGCTACTTCCATATACATTTTAGAATCAGCTTGTTAATGTCTCTAAAAGAGCCTGATGAAATTTGATTTTGGCGACTTTGAATCTATAAATTAACTTGAAAAGAATTGATAACTTATAAGTTTTAGTCATTCAGGCCACAAGTATGGGGTATTGTTCCATTCACTTAGGTCTTTAATTTCTCACTGTAACATATTGTAGTTATCACTGCACAGGATATGATTGGCAGAGTTTTAAGCTGGCTCCCAGGATTCTCACCTCCTGGGAGAGATGACTTGTGCAATATGGACAGGGCTTATGACACAGTGGGATTGCACTTCTGAAATTCGGTTACTAGTCCATTGATTTTTGAGTGCATAAAAGAGCATATTATCTTAACTGGGCCAATTTAATTGGGTACCATAGTAACACTGTCCTATTAGCCTCCTGGAAGCTGAGATTCCCCTATGAGTTCTACAGGCACAGGGAACTGAATTCTTGCTACAGTCTGAATGACCTTGTGAGGGGTCCCAAAGCATCCGATCAGACCAGTGCTGCAACGGACACTTTGATTTCAGCCCTGGAGACCTGAACAGAGGATTTAGCTAAGCCATCCTTGCTCTCCTGAGTCACAAAGCCTTTGGTTTTTGCAATACATAGTTCTTGGGTATCTTTTGAGATTTGTCTTTCTTATTTTTAGTTGTTAATTTGATTTTTGGATTGTTTCTTAATATAGAAATGCAATTTTTTTTTTATGTTTGAGTTGTACCCTATAGCCCTGTTAGATTTGTTTATTTTTTAAAAAGTTATTACTTCTAATAATTTTTAAAAATTATTTCTTAGTATGTTGATAATGTTGCCTCTAAGAAATAAAAATGTTTTCTTCCTTTCCAATAAGCATGCCTTTAATTTATTTTCATGGCCTTATTGCCCTGGCTAGATGTTCCAGGTCAGTATTGAATATTCATTGAAATTTTCCCCTTAACTATGTCTTTTTTTTTTTTTTTTTTTTTTTTTTTTTTTTTTTTTTTTTTTTTTTTTTTTTTTTTTTTTTTTTTTTTTTTTTTTTTTTTTTTTTTTTTTTTTTTTTTTTTTTTTTTTTTTTTTTTTTTTTTTTT
>PVKA01007417.1:0-14608 GCA_004027165.1 Ctenomys sociabilis | reverse complement strand
TTCCACTGAGCCATCTCCCTAGCTCCTCCCCTTAACTATGATACAGTATTACTTTAGGATTTTTTTGCATGCTGGCTATCAGATTAAGGGATGGATTTTTTTTTGGCGGAATTGAGGATTGAACTCAGGCCCTTGAGCTTGCCAGGGAAATGCTTATTCCACTGAGCCATCTCCAGCCCTCCACTTCTATTTTGTGGAGAATTTTTATGAGAAATGGATTTTATTACAAAAGCTTTTGAATCTATTGAGATTCAGGTAGTTTTTGACCTTTCTCTTTATTTATATAATAAATTAAATTGATTTTTTTCATGTTAAGATAACTTTGATATCTTGAAATAATTTGATTAGTGCATGACCCATTTAATAGATTGCACAATTATATTTGCTTATCATGTTTGCTTAAATTTTTATGGACTGGTTGTAGCTTGCTTCTCTTTGATATCTTTGTTTTGTTTTGGTGTCACGGTAATACTGGCCTCAGAATAAACTGTAAAGTAGTATCTCTTCTTCAGTTTTCTGGAAGAGTTTGTATAAAATGCACACCATTTCTTCCTTAAATGTTTGGTAGAAGTTACCAAAAATTACCTTTTTTTTTTGAGGAACAGGGGATTGAACACACGTGCTTGCACTTATCAGGGAAGCCCTTATTCTATTAAGTCATCTCCTTGGCCCGAAATTACCACTTTGACTCATGTGATTTTTTATGTTAGTGAAGTAAGCCAGATGCAGAAAGACAAATGCCACATGATCTCTTCTACATGTGAAATCTGAAAATTAGAACTCATAGAGTAGACTGGTAGTTATCAGGTATTAGGGATAGGAGATGGGGAAATTATTGATCAAAAAATAAAAATTTTCAGTTACAAAGGAGGGATAAAGTCCAGTAAATATTGTATATCATGGGAGATATAGTTCATAATAATATACTTAATACTAGAAAACATTAAGGAAGTAGAAATATTTTAAAATACTAATCCAATTTCTTTAATTTTTATGACTTTTTCTCAGATTCTGTATTTGTTTTTGAGTCAGTCAGATAATTCGTGTTTTTCTAGGATTTTTCCATTTCATCTACATTGTATTATTGGTTGGCGTCAAGATTTTTTACCATATTTTCCTATAATATTTTTGTCTTTTTTTGTGGTACTAGGGATTGAACTCAAGACCCTGTGCTTGCCAGTCAAGTGCTTATTCTTCTGATCTACCTCCCCAGCCCTCAACGAATTTGTCTTTTAATTTTAGTACAGCTATAGCAGTATTTCCTATTTTAAAAATTTATTGATCAATAATTTTTAATTGAGGGATAAAAATCACATAAATTTATGGTGTATAGTATGTTTTGAAATATGAGTACATTGTGGAATACAACATTAATCACATATATAAATTACCTCACACACTCATTTTAACAATGAAAGCACTTAAAATCTACTTCCTTAATGTTTTCTAGTATAAGATATATTATTATGAACTATGTCTCCTGTGATATACAATATTTATCTGGAATTTATCCTTCTTTCTAACTGAAAATTTTTGTTCTTTCACCATTTATTTCCCCATCTCCTATCCCTAATGCCTAATAACTACCATTCTTCTCTAAGAGTTCAAATTTTCAGATTTCACATGTAGGGGAGATGAAGTGACATTTGTCTCTCTGCTCCTAGCTTATTTCACTAACATAATATCCCCCAACTTCATGGATGTTGTTGCATATGACAGAAATTCCTCCTTTTAAGGGGGAATAGTATTCCATTGGATGTATGTACTGTCCTTTTTATTTTAAAGTGAATAAAAAACTTAAAAATCATTAAAAGTGATACTTTCAAAACAAGATGATAGGAAATCAACGATGATTATTATATTGCATCTTGTTATTTTCAAAGTAGTTGTTCAGATTACCAGATATAGGCATGCAAAACTGGTCAATTTTTTGAAAAAATTGAGCATTAACTGTTCCTTTCAATAAACCAATAAAAATTAGTAGTACAATTATCTTAGCTATCATGTGTGGGTATATATATACTTTTTCCTTCCTTCTTATTTTCTTTTCTCCTGTCCCTTGTCCCAGTTGTTCTTTCCTTTTATGCAGTTTCTTTCCATTTCACAATATCTACTGTACTTTTCAGATTTTGCTTACTCTTTCAATTCCTTACACTAGGGAGCCAATCCAATGTTTGCAATGAAGGTTTGATTTATTTCACTTACGAGTATGGACTTTGTCTACATATGCAGTGGTGGGATATTTAGTTAATTTCATACCTTGTGCTTCCTCTTTCACTTATGTTATATAATCTGTGTCTTCTTTCCATTTGTCTTGATTAGTCTAGCAAAAGGCTCATAAATATTGTTAACTTTCAAAGAACCAACTTTAGGGCCAGCCAAATAGCTCAGCAGATTAAAGCACTTGCAAGCAGAAGAAGGGGTTGGGGGTTTGATCCCTGGGCCTGCTGTGCCAGCCCCACCTCCAGGGCACATTGAGATGGCAATTGAGCCTGGGCTTGGTGGTGTGCACCTTTAATCCCAGCTCGTGGGAGGCTGTAAACAGGCAGATCACTACGAGTCTGATCTAGTAGTAGGATCCCTGTAGATCCTTCCCTAAAATACAAAAAAAAAAAAAAAAAAAAAAAAAAAAAAAAAAAAAAAAAAAATCAAAAAATAAAATCAAAAAACCAACTTTGATTACATTGATTTTACTCTATTGTGTTTATTTTCTATTTTATAATTTGTGCTCTGATTTTTGTTATTTATTTTATGTACTCTGAGTTTGATTTGATTTTCTTTTTCTGTTTTCTTTGGACAAAATTTAGTGGATTGATTGTAGATCTTTTTCATATATATTTAAAACTATTTTTTTCTAAGTATGGCTTTCTCTGCAGCCCACACATTTTGAGATGCTGTGATTTCCTTTTTACTTCAGTTGTTTCATTTTGCTCTCTTGAAATTTATCTTGTGATCTGCTCTATGACCTAATGATTATTTAAATTATTTAAGGGCTGGCAAGATAGCCCAGCAGACTGAGTGCCTGCTTAGGCAAGTGTAGGGACTGGGGTTTGATTGCTGGCACCACAGGCTGCACCGGCCCCGCCCCTGGATGTGGAGCCAGCCAGAGACTCGCTGTGGTACCGCACACCCGTAATCCTAGTGCTGGGGAAGCTGAAAACAGGAGGTCCCTATGAGTCCAAGCCGCCTAGTGAGACCCTGTAAAATAAATAAGTAAATATGTGAAAGTGTGTTGCTTAACTTTAAAATAATTGGTGATTTCCCAACTATCTTTCTGTTGTTGATCTTTAATTTAATTAAATTATTTAATTAAATAGATAGATGGAGAATATATATATATATATATATAGCATTATTTCATTCCTTTTAAGTGTATTGAGACTTGCGTTATAGACAATCCTGGAGAATGTATTATATATATTTGAAAAGAATGTGTAATTATGCTGTTAAGGAGAGTAGTGCTTTTTTAGTCTTTCTTATCTTTACTGATTTTCTGTCCAGTTCTAGAAATTACTGAGATAGAGGTATTAAGTTTCCTGATAAATCATTTAATTGTCTATATCTTCCTTCAGTTATGCAAGTGTTTAATTCATATATTTTGGAATTCTGTTGTCTGGTACATGTACATTTTTAATCATTATATCATTGCTATGGTTGATCATATTATCAGTTATCATGATGAAGTATTGTCTTTTGTCTCCAGTAATATTGTATATCTCATCTGTTTTGCATGGTATTAGTATCAAACATGATATATGTGTATATGTGTGCGCACGCATTTGTGTATTTTTACCTGTCTTTTTACTTTCAACATATTCATAGTTTTGGATCCAAACTGTTTTTTTACAATCAGCATATAATTGAGTGTTTCTCCTCCACCCCCATCACATCAGTTTTATACTCTGCCTTTTGATTGAAATTTTTTTTTTACTATTATTTAATGCAATTCTTGATATGGTGACATTTATGTTTGCTAATTTGTTATTTGTTTTATACATATATACAGATACATATTTTGCTGTCTTTTTGTGTTAAATACATTGTAAGTATATACTTTAAACTCTTGTGTTGATATTTTAAGCTGTATTCTTAGGTTATATGTAGGTGCTCTTGGGATTAATGTGTACATTTTAACTCATCTCAACCTACTTCAGGTTAATACTGGCTTAATTCTGATTTAATATGGCAACTTTGTTCCAACGGAACTGTGTTTTCTTCTCCTTTTTTTCATTATTGTCTTAACCAAATGCAACAGACACCTACCTCCTTGGGCCCCATACCCTTCCTGCCATTCCTGTCTAGAGGGGTCTGTGTTGACCCTCCTCTCCCTCACCACTTTCTTATCAAGGCATTCATGAAATTCCACAGCCTCTGTCTCCCTTGTATGTTTTACAGTTATCTGCTCTCCCCAGTCCTACCACGACTACTTCAAGTCAGAACCTAAGTACCTTCCACCTCAGTTGCTGTGTGGCGCTGGTCATCTTGCCCAGAGTCACATTCATGGGTCACATGGTCCTAGAGGAAACTTCTGAAAATGCAAGTCCTCTCATGCCATTGCTCAGATTAAATCTGACACCATTTGGTCCCTGGGACCTTTGAGATAATTCTGATTTTTTTCGCTTTATTTTCTTTTGAACCAGGGTCTTACTGTGCAGTTCAGACTGTCCTTGAACTCACTATGTAGCCCAGGCTGGCCTTGAACCCACAGCAATCCCCTTGCCACAGCTTCTGGAGTGCTAGGGTTACAGGCATGTGCCACTATGCCCAGCCCAATTCTGAATTTTTTAACAGCTATCTAGAACCACCCTGTGATTATCTGTATACTGAACTTCATGAGTGTATAGGGAGCACGGTTATGTTGTTGTATTCACAATGTACACCAAAGTGCCTGGCATGTAATTGTGACTTGATACATATTTGTTGAGTAAGTGATCAAATAAACTGGCCTTGCATACCACTTCATCTTCTTCTTTTTTTTTTTTTTGGCGGAACTGGGGATTGAACTCAGGCCCTTACGCTTGCCAGGCAAGCACTTACTCTACTGAGCCATCTCCCTGGCCCCCATCTTCATTGTTTAATGTAATCTCCACTTTGTCTTTAACTTAATTTAAAAAAATACAACATATATCTGAATGTACCATGCTGAGACAGTTAAAATTAGGTAAATCTTTCCCAGGATTGAATACTCTCCTCTAATGTATCTATTTGTAGCTACTTATTTAAGTGAGGGTAGAGAGACTCCCTCTGGAGTGAAAACACTCAGAGTCTATCCAAAATTGGGCTCCACACACATTCAGGCCTATTTGGCTATGAGGCTGAGACCAGGACATGGACAGATAGGGGTCAAGCTCTGAAGCACTCTGAGGCATTTGAGAGAACTGAGCAGGAGACAATAAAACAGGAAGAAGTGGGACAGGGCAGTAGCCTCTTTAGAAATGCTAATGACTAAGCCTGATCTCATCTGGTCCCCAGAGTGAGGTATGTGCTAGGTGCTGGAAATGACTGTGGGTGCTGCTGCACGGGTCAAGCCCCTGGACCCCTGATCTTCCACCCAAGCAAACTTGCCATGGAGCTGTTTCCATTCTCACTGCTCAGGGCCTGCCAACTTCAGGTCACTGTGAACTCTGAGGTCCTTCGACAGCGATCAGCAGGCTGGAGCTTTGGGAGGATGCTCGGTGGGGTTTGGGGCCACACAGGGAAGGGGTAGTTAGTGACACCATCCTATGAGGAAACAAATGACCCTGATCTGGGATTGCCACAAATTAGTGAAGAAGGGGCCCTGGTGGTAGAGATGGGGCTAACAGCCATAGCTGTATCTTAATTCCATAGCACTGTTGGTGGCCTGCCTACTAGTCTCCCGTGCTCTTCCTCATTTAAAAAAACAAAACTGTTTTATTCAATCTAACAGCAGTAGTAGGGTGCACACTGAGGTTGCTTGAGGCATCATGGTACCCCATTTCCTTTGTCAATAATTGATTTGGGGTTGAGGAAACGTTTCTGGGATTTGATCAGTAACACAGGTGGCAAGTTAAGGGGTGTGGTGGTTAATTTTGTGTATCACAGGGTGCCAAGATATCTGGACGAATACCATTTCTGTTGTTCTAGATGGGTCCATGGAGGGTTTTTTTTTTTTTTTAACATTTCTGACACCTCTTGCCCGCTTGCTCTTTTGGACCGCATGGTCTCGCCTCTCCTCACATCTTCCCCTGTGGCTAACATGTACCTGCCTCCAAACTCAGCAAAGCCATTGTCCACCAGGCAGCTCCCAGGCTGCTTCTGGGGTAAACCAGCTGTACTGTGTTCCATTTCATTTGCATCTTTTCTTACTGCATTTTTCAGCTAGCACCGAAATGCCTTGAGGAAAACTTTTGTACTTTGCATTTCCATGTCTCTGCACAAGCAAACAGCTGAATGAGTGTCTTTCAAAGAGTGAATATCGCTTTGCCAATCTGTTCCTTGCTGCTGTGTCCTCCCCCACGCAGGCTCCTGGCACTGCTGAGATGTTGCCGTGGCAGGAAGCCCAGTGTGGGATTAGGGAATTAGGAGCCTGCTGTCTGGGCAGCTGTCTCCTCCCATCCTGCTCCTCCTTCCAGGGAGCTCATAGTGCAGAAACAGCTGCAGAGGTTCTTCCCTCCCTACCCCCATCTCTTGTCCTCTCATTCCCGGGAACAAATGTCACAAGCCACCCAACAGCTGAGGAAGAAATATTTTGGCACAGGGAAGACCTTCCAACATGAGTTCTTGAAGCTGAAAGTCCTTCTCCAGTATTATGTGCTAGTGCCCATCTGCAAAGGCCATCCAAAGCAACCCAGCTCTGGTTGCTGCTGTTACAGAAGTGGGCAGATTCAGATGTGTTATATGCACGTACCAATCCCCATGAGGAATGTAATCATCATGTACTGCAAACATGTAGTAAGAAAATAATTTTTTAAATTAATTTTATTGAGAAAAAAATAGCATTGAAACAGTTTCAAAACAGGTTAGTAGGACAATTACAATAATTAATACATTGCATATTGTTGTCTTCATACAATTTTTTTAAAAGAAGTGGAATGGCAACAAAACACAGTGGGTGGATCAGAGGCATTCACTAGATGAGATAAGCACTTAAGTGCCTTTAATGGCACTTTCCTTTAAGAAGTGATTTCAAGTGGGAGATTTCTCCCTGGGGAGATGCTACACCATCCATTTGCATACACTGAGGTTTTCAGGAAAACCAGGCTGGCTTCCACCTGGGAGGAGGTGCGGCTGTTGCCAGGAGCCGCATCCACCCGCATCCCCGCATCCCCGGGGTGGCTGTGGGAGCCAGCTAGCCAGAGCTCGAGGAAGAACAATCCCTTCCCAGTGGTGGCAGCGCTGGCAGCTCCTCTCGTTAGCAGGAGCACCATGGCAGCATCTGGAGCACACGGGTGCTGGGGTGCGTTTGGGACATCATTTCTCTGCTCAGATGCATCCTCCCAGCTGGTGCCCGCATGGCAGAGATACATATGTGCCAATGGCTTCAAGCAAAGGCATGGAGAGGGCTCAGGATGAGGATGCGTTAGTCCCTAGAGGGCTACACGTACAGTCCTTTGGGAGTCAGTGGAGATGACAAAGCCTTGATCAATTCATTTATTTTGCAAATATTTGTCAAGCAATTCCCTTTAACAAAGAGCTCCTGCCCTCAGATAGCTCCCTGTCTAGTGGATGAGAGACAAAAAGACAGGCAGACATGTCCAATCCAGTGCGCTGAGTGCTGTGACAGTGGTGAGAGCAGGGCACAGGGTAGCAAAGGGCCAGAAAGATGTCCTGGAGAAGGAAGAGCTGAGTTGTATCTCAGAGGTATGTGAGCACAGAGGAGAACAATATTCACTTAGTGCCAGCTGTGGCCATCCAACCTCTTCTGCTGATGGGGAGCTGAGGCTGGGGTGCATCATTGGTTACCCTAACATTGGAGGTGCCAGAGCCCTACCCCATGCCATGCCACCCCCGATTCATACCAAGGAAGAAGGAGGGATGCTCTAGGCTGCATTAACCACATCTTCCTAGCCTCTCTATTGATGGTCTGACATCTGGGCCTTGCTGACCAGGACTGCCTAGTAGTCAATGCCTGGAGAATATAAGCACTTGCCATGACAGCGCTCATGTGCTCACTTTGTGGAGCCCCAGTTGCCTGCCCTACTCACCCCAGACCCAGGGACCAGGTACGCAGGACAGCACTCATGGCCAGAGCTTACAAAATCAATCAAACCTCCCAATCCTGAGTCTGCCTGCACTGCCTCGTCTGTTCCTTCTTGCAGAAGGCACAGTACAATCTCTATTCTATGCTCGCCTCTTTCCTCTATGCTCCCTGACCAACCCTGCTGCTTTCTTGATGGTCCTGCATGGTTTTGTGGTCCCTTCTCTTGAGATCTGGGTAACAATAGCTTTCTGATGGCATTGTCTCCTCGATACACCCAGCCTCACTACATCCAGACAATAATCAACTCTGTGCTTTGAAATACATAAAAAGGAATGAACTGAATTGTGGAACCTTTGGAGGAAATCCTGCACATTCAGTGAGCTGACAGTGGGGCTCTGGCGTGGTGCGGGCAGGGGTGGGAGGATGGGTGGGGAATCTGATGGGGTATGCTAAGGAGGCAGCATTCCATGTGGGAGGGGCTAACAGGCTCTTGAAGTCACAGAGCTTATTCGTGGTGCAGAACACTGTCTACAGGGGGCAGGGCGAGAGACAAATGACAGAGACAGGGCCCTTTGTAGAAATTTGGGTCACACAAGAAGAAATACAGAACTGGAGCAAGGTCAGTGGGAATGGAGTGGAGGGGACAGATCTGAGGGACATTGAGAGATACAGTGCTCAAAGTTTGGTGACTGGTTTGAGTAGAAGATGAAGTGAGAGGGAAGAAATGAGTTTTGGTAAATGCCTTAGTCTGCCACATGTGCTGCTGTAGCAAAGCACCTAAGACTGAGTACTTTTAAGGAAGAAATATTTATCTCGCATTCCAGAACCCAGGAAGTCCAAGATCAAGGGACTGGCATCTGATGAGGGCTTTGTGATGCGTCATCCCATGATGGAAGGTGAAAGGATGAGCCAGAGCGAGAGACTGAACCTGTGACCTCAAGCCATGGATGAGCATGGAGTCTTCAGGACTAGACACCTCCATCAGGCCCTGCTTCCTGGTACTATCACACTGGGGATCCAGATGAAGGAACTTTGGGTGAGAACATTTAAAGCACAGCCTGAGTGGTGGCTGCTGATTAAGGTAGGTTCTAGGACATCCATCTATGGGAGCCATTAGACCACAGAGTCTTTGGGCTGAGAACTCAGGAGGGCTGGCCAACGCAAGGGGCTGGAGTTATCTCTGAGGTTTGGCCTTCTAAATAACAGTGTTAAACTCTCTGGTCTTTTGCAACTTCTCACAAAAATTAACAGAAGAACTAACCACAAGCCATCCTGCCATAACAACAAGTAATTTTTATATGATGTCAAAGACCCTACTTAGGGACCTCAATGATATGCATCCCTTAAAACATTATAAATACCTTGGAGTGACATTGGCCATGGAGCAAGAAACTCTGTGCTGTCGCACAGTAGGATGATGATAAGTAACGATGATGTACTATACATATCAAAAACCTAGAAGACAAGATTTTTGAAAATTTTCACCATGAAGAACTGATAAGCACTTGAGGAGATAAATATTTAACCTTATATTAGTATTATGCAATGTAAAAATGTACTGAAATATAGCATCATTCCTCATTAATATATTCAGTTTTTGGTTTTAGGTAGCAGCTTAAAAGTGAAAAGTAAAAACTGACATCCACACATGTCAGTGGGCCTGGGAAATCATATTTTTAGAAGTGGAAGGATTTGAACTGATTTCTGATTTGAAATCTGAGACCAGTTGGGCAGGCGTCCATTATTCTGGAATTACAACCATTCAAAGTTCAGACAGGCCAGTCAAGACTGATGCAAAGAAGAAAGCATCTGTTAGATCCTGGAGGACCAAGAGCAACAGGAGTGGACTTCAAAACCTCTGGAGTGGCTCTGAGAAGACATGAGAAGCATCCAGCCAGGGGAAGATTAGGTGTGAGTTGGGCCATGATAGCCTCTTTGTAGCCCTGACAGCCTATCTGATGCAGTGATATCCACAGGAGACTTGGAAGACAGAAATGTGGCTTTGAGAATGAAGTTTTATTGCAATAGCAAAGAGGTCACAATAGAAATGCCTCATAACAGGCTGGGGAGATAGCTCAGTGATCTAAGCACCTGCCTGGCAAGCGCAAGGACCCAGGTTCGCTCCCTAGTAATGCATACCATGCAGGCCCCTGAAACCTAGGCGCACCATGCCACCCACCGAAACCGGATGTGGTGGCACAGGCCTATAATACCATTGCTGGGGAGGCTGAGACAAGAGGATCACTGTGAGTCTGAGCTGCATAGCAATACCCTGTACCAAATAAATTAAAGAAAGAAAAGAAATGCCTCATAAAAGCAAAGTGGTGGAGAGACTCCAAAGCAAATGATCTGAGCCTCATCCCCACCCATCTTCCATGCTCTGAAGATGCCAGATGTAGGTGATATACCTGCAGATGCTTCTGAGGCAGAATCAACGTGTGAGGAAGATCTGTACCACAGCTGTGGGCTGACATTATTGGCAGCAGGGTGCAGAGGAGACGGCCGAAGGGATGAGTGCCCTGTCTCCAGTTACTTCATCTTCCTTCTGCAGGCGATGGCCATTTAGTTAAGCACCCCTGTTTTCTCTCTCTGAGAGCTGAGCTGGGTTCTTCTGAGGTCAGACTTCCTAAGGACCTGGAGAGAAGGAACTGTAACTGTAGGGCTTATTATACAGTACAGGACCACAGAGTACAGCAGTGCAGGCTCTGTAGTGCGGGCCAGGTGGGGTGAATTCTGCCTGACGATTCTGAGAGGAGTAGGTGAGCCTTCAATCTTACTTCAGTGTATTAAGGCAGCAGTAGTGAGTCTAGGCATGTGTGCCACAGTGCGCTGTTCGGGTCGTTGAAAGCTCGAAAAGGTTTCTTATTACTGCCTGAAGGAATCATTCCTTCAGCAGAAGCTTAAAAGACAACAATGATCATGAACAAAATTTGAAAAGCAGACTATGGAGCGATATTTGCCATATAACATCAGAGAAAATAGAAGAGGCTATTCTTCCTCTAAAGCTCATGCAAGTAGATAAGAAATGTGCTACAACTGTGGCAAGACACGTGTCCAGGATGTCTGGGAATTCTTCTCCTTGGTTAGGAAAGGCTATTTGCAAAAGGGGCAGAAAAAGCCCAGGAGCTCACCTTTCCAGCCTCACATGCAGCTACTGTACGGGCACACATCTCATCTAAGCAGGTGTGTACGTCAGCACGGTCCACTAACACACAGGAGAGAGTGGAGCCTGGAGAAAACTTCCCTCCTTTCTTCCTGCCTTTGTAGAGGACTGAGTGAGGGTCAGGTGCTGACAGGCCACAGCAGGCTATGAGGGTGACACGAAGAATATCACAAAGAAATTGACCCAAGCCCAAAGCCATGGGTGCTCTGACCCACACCTCAAATGACTGAACTCCAGACTGTTTGTGACATGGGATTTATTAACATACTTCGTGAGTGTGTGTGTGTGTGTGTGTGTGTGTGTGTGTGTGTGTGTGTGTGTGGTACTTGGGATCAAACAAAGGACCTTGTCCTTGCCAGGCAGGAGCTTAGCAGCTGAGCTATTTCCTCAGCCTCACACTTCTTATTTGAGGCACTTTCAGTTACTTGGATTGAAGTCATCCTGAGTGATACAGGATCAAGTAGATAATTTACAAAGGAGAAAATAACACTCAGTGAATAAATATCTGAGTCAACTTTTATCTCAGTAGCAAAGGCCAGCAAAGCAACGATGATATTATTCTATTCTCAAATCTGAAGGCATAAAATATACAAATAACTAATCATGACAAGGTGTAGCAAGCTCATTTTCTCTCACACAATTAACAACATCTAATTGGTACATTGTAACTAGAAAGCAAGTGCCTGATATGCATGAGATCTTAAAAGGTCTTACCTTTGATCAACTATTCTACTCTGAGATGCAGACATTTATTTACTTTCTATGTGACACATCTCCACATGAAATATGTCAAGTGCTATACTAGTTCCTGTTGCTACGCTAACAAAAGATCACAAACTTAGCAGCAATATTGTGGACCCTGATCTAAACCCAGCCGAAGCCGAAGTAGTAGTGGCTGTCTTGGAAGACCAGCTCTGTGGTGGTTCTGTAGGAATCCTCTGAATCCACAGCCTGCTGCTCCAACAAACTTAACAATTTGTCAGCAGGTAATTACCTGCTTAAAGAAGCAGCTAAGGTTGCTATCATCTTTTTCTGAACTCTAAACATGAAAGACATTTCTGACCATGCCACTTGCTGGGCTTGAGCTCAGATTAAAACCAAATTGATCCCCCGATGACTTAGACTCCTCGTCTTCACTTGGGCACACACTCTTCTCTTTCTTTTTCCTGATTACACCCTGTAGTTTGGGTCACAACCTCATTTACCTCCTCAGAGGAGTCTCTATAGCAATGAACTAGATGGCAAACAAGAGATATGTACTGTCTCAGAGTCCCAGAGGTTGGAAAGATGGGATCATGATGCTGACAGGCTTGGTTCCCTCAGGGGAAGGGCTGAGAGGGGAGGGTCTGGTTCAGGGCTCTCTTCTTGGCGCAGAGATGGACATCATGAGGTCCACATGATCTCCCTGTGCCTCTCTCTGTGTCTGTGTTCAGACTTCCCCTTCTCATAAGGACACGCATCAAGGTAGATGAGGGACCCATCTCAACTAGCAGCACCATCAGGGAACTGGCTCATGGGAGGATGAAGGCCTAGGACAGCCACCTACATTCTGAGACCCTCTGAGGCCAGTAGTATGGCTCAGTTTAAGTCAAATCATTTCAGAAGCATGAAGTCAAAAGTGTAATTCTCTGTCCCAGGCTGAAGGTCTGAGAAGCTGGAGAGCCATTGGCTGAAGTCCTGGAGCCCTGATGCTTTTGACCCCAGAATTCTGAGGTATGAGGTCTGAGGAGGAACACAATTCCAGGCCCAGGAGAGAGAACAAATTTCTCTTTGTATTTTTATTTTGCCCAGGTCTTTAGCTGATTGGATGGTGGGCTCTTTGCTCCACCCACTCAGGCTCAGGACTGCTCCAGGAATGCCTTCCACAGACACACCCTAAATAATGATTTACTGGTGCTTTAGGTCATCCTTAATCTGGTCAAGTCAAACTGACACCTTAAGCAAACCATCACACAGGCCAACTCCCATGCATCTGTACTATTCTTTTCATGTAACTTAGGGTCTGAGCAAGGTGAAAGGGAGGGGACTGGCCATCTTCTTGCAGGCAGAATGACTGGTTTAGTTCGTGCTTTCTGTGGCTGTGTGGCTCACACCTTCCCTCAGCCATGGAGCCCAAGCGCACTGTCCACACGTGGGGTGTGGCTCGATGAACCCCATGTGGAGTCCTCTTTGGTGGAAGCTGGCATGATGGATTTAGCATTATGCATTTTAGTGCCCTTCAGAGTTGTGCACAACTCTGAAGTTGTTGCTGTATGCAGCTGAAGTCCGGCTAAGAATGCATGATGTGTCACTTAAGTGGCAGTGGGCTGTATGTGGGACTGTGTACTCAGCTTTTGCTTTCCCCACCTTGTCAGCACACAGTCTTCATGTGTCTCTGAATTTCTGAATGATTTATAGATATTATGTTCTATTTGGTAAATAAAAAGTTACGTGCGCTTAGAATTTTGAAACATCAATACATTTGAGACATTGGAATTACATTTTGAGGTCCTTGATGACAAATACAGTGCTCCATAGAGATTATAAATATCCTCCCCCCCCCCATGAAATAACAGGAAGCCCGGGTTTTAATAAATGCTTCCAAGCAGTTCTTTCTAAATGAGCTTTCCCCTGCCTTTCTGTTTTCCAGGCTCCTCTGTGGGAAAGATCTGGTGCTGGGTGCACAGAAAGTCACCATTCCAGGAGCACTGACCTACCACCGGTGAACATGGACATTGAGCACCAAGCAGCAAGAGAAGTCTCTACGGTGTGAACATTTTACATGGCCTTTTCAATTTTAATTTTTTTAAAATGTGACTGAAGTTATTTTTAAAAAATGTTTTGTGGTTTGGAATATTATAGAAAACATTGTGTTATGGAATATTATAGAAGTTAATCTGGTAATGGCCTTATCCTTAGGAGAGCATTTGCATTAATTTAACAGAACAGTCCTGTTCATTCTTTCAAGGCAGGGCACAAAATATAACATCCAGTAATTAGAGGGGCCTGGGGAGCATTATTCTAGTGCAGGGTGCATTTATCACTGATGTTTATTGACTTCACCTTTGAAGCAAGACACAAGACATGTCCTTTTATGTCAAAATCAGGTGATATGTTTCCAAGAACAGCAACCATGTACTGTTTCACAGAGATGAAAACTTAGCTGGAACAAAGGAAGAGGAGGGCCGGGGATGTAGCTCAGTGGCACAGTACCTGCCCAGCAAGGTCTCAATCCCAGCTACCAACAAAAACAAAAGAAGATGGAATATGAGGGTCTTGAGCTTGAAGCCATGACCTTGAATTCT
>PVKA01007416.1:0-77952 GCA_004027165.1 Ctenomys sociabilis | reverse complement strand
ACATCAACAACAGCCTTACAAGTTAAGAGAAAGGCATGCTACAAAAGTCTTCTCTTATAGAAAACTATTAGAAATGGTTCCAGGCTAAGGATGTTGCTCAGATGGTAGAGTGCCTGCCCAAGGCCTTATGTTTAGTCTCCAGCACCACATGTGCACACAACATAAGGATGGTTTCACACTCCACAATGTTAAAATTAGGCCAGATAGAGTGGCACACACCTATAATCCTAGCTGAGGAAAGGCGATTGTTGTGAGTTTAAGACCACCCAGAACTCATAGTGAGACTCTCTCTCAAAAAAAAGTCTAATGAAATAATAAATGTAGACAAACAAGCTATGACATTCCCCCTCCACCTTTTTTTATTTCCTATGCAGCCCAGGCTGGCCTTGATCTGTCTCCCAAAGATCCTCCTCCCTCAGTCTCCTATAGGATTATAGGCATGTACCACCTCACCCTGCCTGCATTTCCTGTTATTTTGTTTCGGTTTTTTGGCGAACCCGGGATTGAACTCAGGCCCTTGTGCTTGCCAGGGAAGCGCTCACTCCACTGAGCCATCTCCCTAGCCCCCAGCGTTTTCTTTTCTTTTTTCTTTTGTTTTGTTTTGTTTTGTTTTGTGAAATTTGGGATTGAACTCAGGCCCTTGTGCTTGCCAGGGCACAAGCAAGCCATCATTCTACTTTGCCATCAGCCCCTTGCATTTCCCTTTGAATTAAGAATTTTTCTGTTGGTTGAGTGAAGACTTCTACACCCTTGGGCTGGCAAGATAGCTCAGCAGTCTAAAACGTCTCTCAAGGACCGCGGTTTGATCCCCAGCACCACATGCCATGCCAGCCCCTCCCCCCAGGGCGGCCTGAGCTGACCCCCCCACCCCCGCAAAAAAAGAATCCATGATTTGTAGCTGTAATAAATAAATGAATTTTAAAAAAAAAGACTTCTACACCCTATATCATGCTTTCATCTTCATTGCAGTTAGTTGATCCTGAAGTAAATGTATAGGATTCCCATTTTAAATGGAGAAGCAAGAGGACCACATGTACATGTCAGAGGATCAAAGACCATAATGCTGGGTGCAAATTAGAGCAGACACTTTGTGCTACTATTTTTATAAGTACTTTTATTGTTTTGGTTAGAACTTTAGTTATGCTACTGATTTTCAGTACTATTCCTTATCTCCTTTTTTTTCAAGAACACTGTTTTTAGTTATGATTTTGTGCATTCTAACATATTCCCATCTTCACATCACCTCTCCTCATATGCCGCCAAATAATTATATCACATTGTAGGAAAAAGGACTTTGCCACATTTACAGACAGAAAATTTATAAAGAAATTGTCGTAAATTTTTGGTTAATCAAAATCTTACCTGAATATGCTGATGCACATCTGTAATCTCAGCTACTCAAGAGACCAAGGCAGGAAGATCACAAATTTAAGGCCAATTTGGACAAAGCAAGACATGGTCTCAAAAAATATAATTTAAAAACTTTTTGTTTACCATGGCCATTGAAATCTATTACAACTCTTTAAATTTATACACTGTTTTTATTTACTTAGTTTTGAATTGAGAATGTTCTGATTTGTGTGTGTGCGCGCGCACGGGCACGCACCAGGAATGGAACTCAGGACCTTGCCATTGCCAGGGAGGTGCTGTGCTGCTGAGCTAAACCACTGGCCCTCTATTTTACTTCTAAAGGAAATTTACATGTGAAATTTGTGCCAAATCAAATATTTTTTGTAAGGTGTCAAAATTCCTCTAAATGAAGTTTGTTCTTTGACTATCCTTTGGTGGTAAATTGATGGTGCAAACAAATATTGGCTAGATTTAATTTTTAAAAGGCAATAGAATTTTTCTGTAGCTTTATTAACATAGAAAAAATGCCTGCTTCTAAAACTCATTTACTTACCTGAAGTATTTTCTTAGGCTATCAGGCCTAAATTGAATATATAGAAACCATGATGTATCTGAGGAGTCCTTTATTGACTTGATCGCTTTGTTTTCTTAAAATAGAAGGTATATTTTAATTTTATTCATCTGTTAACAAAGCACAAAGCATTCAGGAATAAATGAAAAGCACTAACATTCCATTCTTATTGCTTAATACTTCCTATATTCTACTTTTGAGCAAATAAAACCATTGAAATTAAAACAAGGCCCTGTTGGTATTTTACAAAGATATCCATAATTTGCAATTCTGTTACTTATAGGATATGCTTTATCTCCATAACTTTCGCTATACTTTGTATCATAAAGGTATGTTTGTGCTGTGCAAGATCTTCCACTTTTAAAATAAAAACTTTTTTAATTACAGAAAGACTCAAATGGGACCAATAGTTTGCCGACTGGAAGTTCTCTTCTACAAGAAATTGAAGTACAGGATGAGGAAGTGGCAGCTTTTTGTCATTCTGTTGCGGAGTAAGAAACTTTTCTTTATAGATTAAAAATTTTCTGAATTAAATGCTCATTTTCAAAATAACTTGAGGCTGGGTGTGGTGAAACAGGACTATAATCACAGTACTCTGGGAGGCTGAGGCAGAAAAATAAAAATCTAATGACTTTTTTTCCAGTTTGAAACCATTTTATTTTTAATGTAGCTAGAATTATCCAGTAACTATCTTTAAGCAGAAAACACCTTTTCCTTTTCCTTTATATAGCATCATTAGCACAAAATATTTAGAAATGATGTTGAATATGAAGACTGTATTTTGTATATGGTTTACTTTAAAATCTAGAAGCACAGGACACATTTTCAGAAGAGCAGTTTTGTGTTTACCCTTTTATGGTGATGATCTGCAGTATCAGAATATAGTTAGGTCATATATAATAAGGAGTCCAGGAAAAAAGGGGTCTTCTTGAGTTAAGCACAGTACACACTGAAGATGTTGAAAAAACAGAACACACACTAACAAAAAACACAGGCAAGCTCAACTCCAAGTATTACATGGTGGGTGTTTCTAATGATTGTGAAAGCATGCTCCATCAGCACAAAGCTTTTCCTCATTTATATAAGAGATGGATTTTTTTCCTTTTGTACAACAAAGGGTTAGAGCCAGAATAAACATGATATCAGGGGTGTTCCAATGTAGAAATTTATATTATGAAATTTATCATTTTTTTTACTCTTGCAGGAAAAGGAGGGAGAAAGTAATGTGGGCATATACTTTACAGTATTTAATGAGCTGAATAGGATAAGGAATCTTCATAGTGTCAACAACTCTAGCAAATAACTCTTGCTTTCATCTTTTTTATAATTTATCTTGCATTAAGCAGTTACTTCCTGTATGTGTAACAACAAATTCAAATTAGAAACTCTTCAGAATACAAAGATGAGTACTTCTGAATAAACCATAACTACAATATGTATTTCCTAAGTTAAGGATCAAATACCAGCGGGAATCCAATGTCATGATATGACAAAATTTTTCCCAACTCAAGTATGACAAACCATTTCAAGGCCAAGGAAAGAAATCATAGCTGTTATGGGCATTATCTCACACATACAAATTACTGAATTTTGCTCAGTTATACTGGGAACAGTCATAATACTGATGATGCTAGTGAAAAAAACCATTACCTTTAGCTCCAGATGGTTAGAGAGGAAATGCAAGCAGAAAGCAAACAGAATTGGTTATTTTCTGATAAAGTATTTTTTAACAGATATATAAAAAGAAACATACTCCTGTATTTCCCCTAGTGGAAATAATATGAAACATTTATTTGATGTTTTGGACAAGAACAGAGCTAAGTAACCCAACTCCACTGTGGCTTAGAAAAAAGATCACTCCTTTAGTACAGTAAGATTTAAATGCAAACTGTACAAGGGTACACAGTATATAAAACATGATATAAGACTGCTGCTTTCCTACCAGTACTTCCAGCTCCTAACCAGATCATATTCAAATACTAGTGGTCCCAGTAGTTATACTGAAATAAATCATCTTAAAAAAAGAAATCATTAAAAAACCAAATCAAAATGCCTTATTAACCATACATCCAACTCAAACTTTATCTTCTTAAATGAGATTTGCTTCCCACCCAAAAAAACTTCATCTTATTCCTACTAAATCCATAAATGTTCATATGTAAGTATCTTCCTTTCCAAGTAATCCAAAGGGAAAAAAATCTAAAAATGATTTTTTAAAAATGTAGTGATTAGCCGGGCGTGGTGGCGCATGCCTGTAATCCCAGCACTAGGGAGGCTGAGGCAGGAGGATTGTTGTGAGTTCGAGACCAGCCTGAGCTACAAAGTGAGCTTAAGGCCAGCCTGAACTGCACAGTGAGACCCTGTCTCAAAAAAGACAAAAAAAAAAAAAAAAAAATGTAGTGATTAATAGACCTTCTGGATGTTTTAAATATTTTTTTAAGGTTTAAAAAAGTGTTTCAGGGCAATTTAATGATTTATTATTAAGGGACTCTGTCACCAAATAAAAAAAGGACTAGGCAGTATCTTAATGTGAAGGGCCTGGGTTCAATCCCCAGTACCATGCACAAAATAACAATAACTTAAAGAAATCCTCAAGACCCAGTTTAGTCCTAGTAATTACAATTTTTTTTTTAAAGGTTCCTTTTTTATTTTTTGGCAGAACCAGGCCCTTGTACTTGCCAGGCAAGTGCTTATTCTGCTGAGCCATCTCCCAGGCCCCAAAGGTTCCTTTTTTAACACAGCCTCTCCAACATTTATTAGTGTTCGATTTCTGGGGTTTTTGTTTTGATTTGTTTTGTTTTTGCCTTCTCAGCCTGCCCTGAGGGTGGGGCTGGCTCAGTATGTAGTGCCCGTATATATGTGATGTTGTGCCGGGAACAGCAGGTCCCCTGTGCCTGCCTAAGCTTGCCTAAGCAGGTGCTTTTAGACTGCTGAGCTATCTCACTGGCCTCATAATTACAAAATTTTAAGATTTTTACCTGGCTGTGGTGGTGCGTGCCTATGATCCCAGTATTCAGGAAGCTGAGGCAGGTCTCCTGAGTTTGAGGCCAGCTTGGACAATTTACAAGATGTTTGTTTTTTAATTCTTGTTCTCATGTGATTAAAATTTAAGTCAAACAGTTAACTAGCACATTATAACAAAATATAATTATAAATGTATGTATTTGTGACTAAATTTAATTAAACACAGTATGATTATCAGCAGCTTCAATTTACTAATTTTTTTCTTCCTTTTAGTTGAGAACTTTTACCTTTTCACTTAAAGGAAGCCCTTTACATTTTCTCTTTGGTGAATCTGAATTGTATTAGTTTCTCTGCACTTTGGGGCCATTGTTAGGAAAATGCAGGTTACTTGATGGTCTGGTCACTGGGAGTAAAATAACTGGGGAGTAGTGTGTAGTGTGACTGCACTGACAAGCTTGCTAAGCAGGTGCTTAGGCAAGAGGTATAATTCATGTCCTGTGCGGAGACCAATCAGGACACCACTCAGAATGGCATGCAATTTGAAACCTATAAGTTGTTTACTTTTGGAATTTTTGAAATATTTCCATTTATTGTTTCAGACTGTAGTTGATTGCAAGTAACAGAAACTATGGGAAAGAAAACTGGATTGAGGGTATTTTTATATATACATACACATTTATACATCCGGTAGCTTATGTAATTTAAAGTTCCAAGTGGACTATAGAATGAGTTCTTTTTGTAAAATTTTATTTCAGTTAATTATGATTGCAGCAAATATTTATCAGAGCAGTAAGAAAGAGGTTTTTTATAGTGAGAATTTTTTTCCTAAGGGGTAAAGATATATTTTTAGCTTTTTTTTAGTACATATATGTTGTATATAATGATCAGTTCATCATCACATTTATCATAGGGAATTTGTACCTATACATAATAATATCTTTAAAAAAATACAGAGAAATCTTTCTCTGTCTCTGTGTGTGTGTGTGTGTGTTGAACGGGGTGTGGTGAGATATACTATAATCTCAGATCTCACCACTGGAAAGACTGAAACAGGAGGATCACCATGAGTTTAAGGGTAGTGTGGGCTTAGCGAGCTCAAGGCTAGCCTGAACTAAATATTGTGGTGGTAGGGAGAATATCTATATATAGTGATACCACTCATCACAGAGAATTTGTACCTATACATGGTGTATCTTCTGTTGCTTTTCCTCCCATCCTTCATCCCCTCTTTCCCTCTTTAATTTATAAAGCCTTTGTTTTCATTTTTTCCTTCCATTCTTTTCTTTTTCCTTCCCCCAACTTGTTTCTTTTCCCATTTGCACATGTTCTACCTATGTTCTAATATCTACCCTCCAAGAAATAGAGGTATTTTTGAAGCCATGTTCCGAGAGGTTTCTTGTCTCCTTGTGGCCATGGTGATTATAGATTAGAGGTCTGTTGAAATTAGTCTTTTTTTTATTTTTCCCCCCTTAAGTATGTGCATTTTGTCAGTGGGTTTTAAAAACCAAGTTGTTTAAGCTTATTAAGTTGTTAATTAAGATTAACTGTTGACCTCATGCACTTGCAAGCTTCCTCCAGGATTAGGAAGCACACTTCTTTGTGGGGCTGAGTCAGGGAGGCATGACCTTGAGCATTATATCTGGTCTCTGGTCCTTTTCTCTCTGGTAGGGCTTCCCTGCTGTGCTTCCTGGTGGCCTTGATGTAACATCTTTGTTTCACTATGTCTTCCTGCCATATTGTCATGCCTTGTAGCCAGTCAGCCATAATTTAAAATCTGAGCCAAATAAACCATTTCTTCTTACAGTTGTGAGTGTTGGTATTTTGTTCAGCAGTGGGAAAGTTATTAATATGCAAGTATTTATGCTATTAGTAAGCTGGTTCTTAACCAGCTGTGGTGGTGCATGCCTGTATTCCAAACACTGAGGTGAGCTGAGCAGGAGGATTGAAAGTTAGAGGCATCCTGGGTAACTCAGTGCCTTAGGAAGACCCTGCTTCAAAGGAAACAAAAATGGTCAGGGATGAAAATCATTGTGAAGACCTTGGCTTCAATTTCCCAGTTCCAAAATTTTAAAAATAAAGTTAAATACCAGTAAGTTTTGCATCTTCATTTGTGGTCCTTTAAGATAAAATGAGAAAGTTCCCCTCCACAAAAAGGAAAAAGATAAAATGGAAAATTACACTCTACACCTATCTAATAGCTTTTTAATCTTTTTTCTTTATATATAGTTCAGTTCTAGTACTTATACTTTGTAGCATCTTGACCCCAAATATTTTATCTCTGCACCTAACTAAATGTTCTAAACAATGCTCTATTTCCTTAAAGTAATGCTAATTAAGACTTTTTAAACCTTTTTCTTTTCTTTTCCCTGACCTTATCTTTTGATTTTACGTGATTCTGCTGTCTGAGCAGAATTTTAGCTTGACTGAGTACAAAATAAAAAAATAATAAAGAAGTTTTCGGGCCGGGGAGATAGCTCAGTAGAATAAACAGTTGCCTGGCAAGTGTTCTGAGTTCAAACTTTGGTACCACCAAAAAAGGAGGAGGAGGAAGGAAGGTGAAGGGTTTAGTGTATTTGTAGAGAGATTAAAATTTCCTGAACCATCCAAAACATTTTCTTTGGATGAAGAAGAGATGGAAATTTCAGAGAAAATTAAAAATATTCATTGGTTATTTAAGAACATCAAACTATGTATGTGGGTTGCAGTAGCCATAAAAATACCTTATCTGGCCATGAAGGGGCAATTCATGACTGTTTGGGAGGCTGAGGCCAAAGGATCACAAATTCAAAGGCCATTGTGGACTCTTTAGGGCAACCTTGTTTCAAAAATGAAAAAGGATTGATATAACTCACTAATAAAGCATTTGCCTAGCATTTGGGAAGCTCTAAGTCTATTCCTTCCCTCCCTCCCTCCTTCCTCCCTACCTCCCTCTCTCCCTCCCTCCCTTCTTTCTTCCCTCCTTCCTTCCCTCCTCCCCTCTCTGTCTCTTTCTCTTTCTCTCTCCCCTCTCCCCCCTTATCTGGTCCATTATTTAAAATGAATAATTTACTTAGCAATTATTAATAATTTAATTTTATGTTTAATTTTTTTTTTAATTATAAAGAAAACCAGATGGGTTGGGGAGATGGCTCAGTAGAATAAGTGCTTTGTGGCTGGGGAGATGGTTCAGTGGAATAAGCACTTCCTAGAATAAGCACTTCCCTGGCAAGCACAAGGGCCTGAGTTCAATCCCCAGTTCCACCAAGAAAAGAAAGAAAAAAACCAGAAAACCCTAGTTTTATTTATTTATTTATTTATTTTGTCTTTTTGAGACAGGGTCTCACTATACAGTTCAGGCTGGCCTTAAGCTCACTTTGTAGCTCAGGCTGGTCTCGAACTCACAACAATCCTCCTGCCTCAGCCTCCTGAGTGCTGGGATTACAGGCATGCACCACCACGCCCGGCTCAGAAAACCCTAGTTTTAAAGAATCTTTTATATCTTAGGTTTTGTTGTTTGTAATTTACATAAAGCAAACCATAAAAATAGGAGAAATCATCAGTTTTGCAAAAAAATGAAAATGAATTATTTTATTTTCTGTATCTGATAGGTTTCATAGTATCAAATGGATATAGGAAGGTTTCATTTAAAAAAATTTTTTTTAAAAACAAAACAAGCACCCAGGAGGATGAGGCAGGAGGAGTGAGTTTGTGTCCAGCCTAGACTACAAAATAGCACACGACCCTGTGTCCAAGAAACAAAACAAAATAATAAAATAAAACACTTTGCTTGGGGGAGTGATGATGCATGAAATGTATGAGTTTAGCTGTTTTGAAGTAGATAGATGACGTTAGGTATGTTTTACATTGTTGTATAAAGGAACAAACTCAAGTTTAAGAAATGGAAAGTGAAGAATCTTTCCCCAGAACAAAGTGAAAATTCACTGAATTTTTTCTTTTTCTTTTTCTTTGGAACCATGGATTGAACTCAGGCCCTTGCACTTGCCAGGCAAGCGCTTATTTCCCGGCCCTTCACTGAATTTTTTCTAAAGAATTCTTCTGTTCTGAGCTATTGGAGTTTTGCTTGTTCTTTTTCTTCTGTTATCTTGAAGATAACACAAGGTTTTATTTTTTTGATCAAGGTTTTTTGTAACTCAGGCTGGCCTTGAATTTGCTGTGCACCCAGGCTTCAGCTTGAGATCTTGCTGTTCAGCCTGAGTGCTGTAATGGTAAGAAGGAGCCACCACACCATGTTTAGATAGTCTAGGGAGTAGTGATGTTTAGTTTACAAATGAAGAAACTGAAGTAATAAGTGAATCGAATAACTTGCTAAATTCACACAGCTAATTATTAGTAAAATCAATATTCAGATTTAGATGGTTAGAGTTTTTGCACTGTTACATTTCCTATGACCTCTAGACCTCTTCCTGTCATCTCAAACTATTTTATTCTACATTTATGACTTTAATACAGTGGTTCCTTGCTATTTCACAGTTTGACTTTTGTGTACCCATTGTTTGGTGGGTTTTTAAACAATATTAACCGAAGTTATTTATTGTGGACATTTTGCTATGTCACAGGATTGTGTGATAGCATACAGATTGTATACATATTTATATATGTTTAATGATTTTTACCTTAAAAATTTTAAGTATATAGCATTATATTGAAATATTCTAATATTAAAAGAATAATAAATTGAAATAAAATGCAAGTTTACAGTATGTATTTAGCAGAGGAATACATACTGTACCATGCAGCATACATATGTTGTTAAAATTACATAGGTTTACAAGTTTTGAAAATGGTTTGCAGCACTAGAAGTGTTTTTAAAAGTGTGGTAAAGGTTTATAAAAGTGTGGGAACAGTTTGTAAAACCTTAAAATACATACAAATACTAAAATATAACGTCACTATTTTGCTGATTTTTCACTTATTGCAAGGGTGTCTAGAACGTAACTGCCACAATAAGTGAGGGACCACACTTTCAATCAGTACAGGAACTAATAAAACAATATTCCCAGCATCATATCTTCCTCTGACTTGATAGCAGCTGTGACAGATGAGCTATACATCATGCCCATGGATTGAAGTAAAGTCTGCCTTGCTGCTGTACCTTTTCGTGTCATTCTACAGGAATAAAGGCTTTGCAGTACTGTAAAAACCCATTGTCCTTTTTTTTTTTTAAACTTATGTAGCAACCACAAATAATGTTGGTAACAAAAACAAACAAAAAAAAAACTCTTTTAAGAAGAAAGATAGCAGTAAGAGAAAGCCCCAGGAGTGGTGGCAGACCCCTGCAATCCCGATACTGGGGAGGTTGATACAGGTGGATTACTGTAAGTTTGAGGCCAGTCTAAGCAACATAGAAAATTCAAGGCCAGTCTGCACTACACAAGGAGACCCTGTCTCAAGCAAACAAACAACTTTTAGGAAGACAGCAAACTTTCTCTCTTGCCATTACACTTTAGAGCTGTTGCCTATATTATCAGTAATTCATTTAAAACAGCAGTTTGTGTAATTGTACTATGTGGCAGAGGAACAGCTTGTCCAGTATGTGCCTGGGTAACGTTGATAGTGTTGCCAAAGATATCCTGGCAGTAGTTAATCTCTTCTTTCTCTGGGTTTTTTCTATTTAAAAGGCAAATGCTGGTATTTGGAGTTTTGACAGTGGTTCATTCATTGCTATTCTCACAGGCTGCTTAAAATTGGACAAAGACAGAGAATTGAATGGCTATAAACATGTACAGCCTTGTTCAGGGCTCTCAAGTGCAGCTTTTTCTTTCTTTTTTTTTTTTTTTTTTTTTAAGAATTTAATATCTTCTTCTTGTGAACAGATTGAAGACCAAATTTCCATACTCCAATCATTGCACAAATCCCGGCTATTTGTTAAGTCCAGTCACAGTGCAAAGAAATATATGTGGAGAAAATGCTAGTGTGAAGGTCTCCATTGAAATTGAAGGATTTCAACTTCCCGTTACTTTCACATGTGATGGTAGGTTTGTAGTTCCCTAAAGTGTTTCATTTTGCTTTGATTAGGAGGAAAGTGTTTAAATCATCAATATTATCATTTTTCAGTAAGCCAACTTTGTTATCATTAGGCATCTCTTCAAAAACATTGCCATTTATATGGTTAGAGGATTTTGTTTTTAGAACTAATGAAAAAAATTACTTTTACAAAAATGCTAAAATGAAGAATGCTGAGTGGAACTTAATAATCTGTGGTTCTTGGCCGGGGCCCAAATTTTGGACAGAAAAGCTAATTATAGTCTAATTCTGTTTTCCTCTCCTGTCATAAGAAAAATGCCTATTTATAAAGAGCTATTTATGCAATTTAAATTCTAGACTTCTTGCTAATCTCAAAGGCATAATTCTTCTTTTGGTTTTAATTTTCTCTTTTAAACCTGGAGTATCCTTTCTAGAGCTGTGTCTTGCAAAGTTTCTTGGAAATTTTTTTTGGGGGAGGTGCAGAATAGATTTATTGAGGGAAAGAAAGCTCCTGTCCAAGAGAGGGACAGGAGGGGGGCCCCGAGTGGGTAGTTCCCCCTTGTTGGAAATTTTTGTTAGACTTTTAAAAGCTAATTTTTTTTAAAAGCTTTGATTTTTCTTTCAGTTTATTTATAACATTCATAAATTTAATAGGATTCTAATGTAGAATAAGTCTTTCTTTTGGCCTGAGAATTAGTCCCTTTTTAAGTGGCTATGAATAGAATTTTGTCCAATGTTTGTATACTTATTTGTTGTCTTGTGGGCTTTGGAAGGCTCTTTCAAAAAAAAATGTATCTTAAACAGAAGAATGTTAGTCTATATAGTAGTCATTCTTTTATGAAGGAAAAGTTAGTCTTTTTAAACATACCTTATATTTTGGCCTAGGAAGAGATTTTGCTCCAGATATGCTGTAAGAATTAGTACTAAATTAAAAAAAAAGTCTATAAGCAATTTTAAATAATGTTTATAAAATCCTTTTAATCCTTATTTTAAAGTGAGAATAAATAAGGATAGTTAGCAAGTGTTCAATTTAAACCAAATTTTGACTTACATCAAAATCTGATCTCAGAATATTTTAAACATTTGTCTGTTACAAATATGCACATTATGATATATAAATGTATAACTGAATTGTAAGTTATAAATACTATATGTTTGTTTATTCGCAAATATAGTTGTTATGATAGAGGTTATTATGTTAGGGGCTTTTAAAGGTAAACATAGGTACTCTAAATATACTATAGGTCACTTTAAGGGCTTAGTTTTTAATATCTTATAACCTTACTATTTAGCTTTTATACTTCATTGGAAAATTTATCAAGTAAATGTCAAGTATTGCAATTGGTGATTCTTTTTCACTGTAATGTGTTTTTAAAATTGTTGGGGCCAGAGACATGGCTCAGTAGAATAAATGCTTCCCTGGCAAGCGCAAGGGCCTGAGATCAATCCCAGTTCCACAAAAAAATAAATGAGTAAGTAAAATAAAATTATTTGCTAGATACTTGTAAACATCATCCTGAAGGATTCTAACAAGGAAGTAGCTTTCTTAGTTAGAATGTGTTTTAAATGTAGGCACTAGCCACACCAAACACTGGAAATGTTAATCTAGATTATGATGTGCTATAAATGCAAAATACACAGTAGAGTTCAAAATCTTTGTATCAAAAGTAAAGTGTTTCTTTATTCCTAAATATAGATAATACATTTAAATGATATTTTTACTAGATTGGGTTAAATAAAAAATATAATTAAAATTAGTTCTAAATCTTACTTTTCACTGTGGGTACTGGAAAATTTTATGTTATGTATGTTGCCTATATTTCTGAGTTGCACATATCTATTGTGCAGCGCTGTCTAGATTATGATTAATATAGTCTTGAGTAAATGTATACTTAGCAGTAAATGAACAAAATGAAAATGACTTTTTTTCAGTGAGTTCCACAGTAGAAATCGTTATAATGCAAGCCCTTTGCTGGGTTCATGATGACTTGAATCAAGTAGATGTTGGGAGCTATGTCCTGAAAGTTTGTGGTCAAGAAGAGGTGCTGCAGAAGTAAGTTTATTTAACCACTGATTATCATCTTCAGAAATTTTATTTATTTTTTTATTCATTTTTGTACCAGAAATCAAGCTTACAGCCTTGTGCTGGCCAGACAGGTGCTGCACCACTGAGCTATCCCCTTGGTAGAAATTCCATTTTTAATGGCTAAATCAGGAATTTTCAATTTAAAGTAGTAATCCAAAAATGCATTGGGTTTTATTATTCTACATTTTAAGATGCCAGATCTTAATAATGGGATTTCAGAGGAAAGCAAAATACGGTGTTCCCTTAAGAAGCTTTTTGTCGTTGTAGACTATTCTCTTATAGCATATACTGTTACTTTAGGCACAGTGGTAGTCAGCTGTCATTGCCAGAAATAATCACTTTTATGAAACTATAAAGTAATTTATTCTGTGTAATAAATTAGTCTAGTTGTTTTATAGATTTCATTCTCCTAGGCTACTAGAAATAGCTTGTTCCTGTTTTTAGTCCTAAATTTTCTTTCTTTCGGCATAGAATAATTCTTTCCTGTAAATGTTCATCAAAAAAAATCTTTGTATTTTACCATTCCATTATTCCATTTCTGATGCACATTTATATTTTACCCTCACCTGCTACTAACTTCTAATTTGAATAAGATAACACTTGTAAATGATTAATATATTTTAATAGCAACCATTGCCTTGGAAGTCATGAACATATTCAAAACTGTCGAAAATGGGACACAGAGATTAAATTACAGCTCTTGACCTTCAGTGCAATGTGCCAGAATCTTGCCCGAACAGTAAGTATGTGTGTACCCTCTAACTGAATTGCTCTTGGTGAATCTGAATAATGGTGTTAACCAGCCATTTATTTATTTACTTTTTGTGGAACCAGGGATTGAACTCAGGCCCTTGTGCTTGCCAGGCAAGCACTTACTGTACTGAGCCATCTCCCCAGCCCCAGCCAAATTTTTTTTTTTTCTTTTTGAGACAGGGTCTCACTAGTCTAGGCTGGCCTTAAGCTCACCTTGTAGCTTAGGCTGGTCTTGAACTCACAACAATCCTCCTGCCTCAGCCTCCCAAGTGCTGGGATTACAGGCCTGCACCACCACGCCTGGCTCGTTTTTTTTTTTTTTTTTTTTGGAACCAGGGATTGAACTCAGACCCTTATGCTTGCCAGGGAAGCACTTATTCCACTGAGCCATCTCCCTGGCCCCCCGCCAATTTTTAATGTGTACATTTTCCAAGATTTCTGGGTTGAATTGGGATGATGTAGTAGTTATTCTCATTATGTTTTTTTCAGCAGATGGAGATTTTCAGTCACAGAAACTTAGAGAAGTGTGTTTCCTCAAAGCTGGAAGTATACACAAAAATCAAAATGTGGGAATTAGGGTCAGGGAGATGCTCAGTGGCATAAGTGGCTGCCTGGCAAGCTCAAGGTCCTGAGTTCAGTACCCAGTAAAAACAACAAAAAAATCAATATGTAAAAATTAAAAGTTTTATTTTTAATAATTTTATATAAGAATGAATACCTTAGGGTGAGTCAAGAAATGAGGAATAAAAGACTTTTGAATGCTAACAGTGTTTGGAGGAAAAAGATCCACATTGAGCTTTGTACCAGACTGATAAATAATTTCTCACAAAATGAAAACTTATTCTCTGATGTAAAATTTTGGTATTTTCTTTTGAAATTAAAGCAAAGTAAAAAGTAGGAAACTTAGCTGACCTTTTTTTTCCTTAGCTGACTTTTGTAAAATGCACTTTGATTTTCCTAAAACTCTTGATGAATTTACAAATAAATTTTTAATTTATAAAGAGGATTACTCATTTACTAGAATTTTGGAATTCACAATAGTCAATTTGGGCTCAGGAGCACAATATGTGCCTGGGAAACTTGAGGTCAAAAAAAAAAAATCAATGTTTCTTATTTCAGTTGGGTAGACACTTTCACAAAATTCATTACCTTTTGGCAGTCATCGGTTAACATCTTTACAGTTTGCTAAGGACAGATGATCTTGTACATTTACATAGTGTGGAATGGTACAAGTAGTACCTGTTTTTATAGTAGGTCAGCACAGAATGGGAAAGAACATGATTATCATGAGAAAAAATGAAGCAGAAACTCAAATGATCTCGATCTGGTCCCCATCCTAATTTTGCTTTAAAGTTTGTATCAGAAACTAGACTTAAAAGCATTTATGGGCCGGGGACATGGCTCAATGGAATAAGCGTTTCCCTGGCAAGCACAAGGACCTGAGTTCAATCCCCAGAACTGCCAAAAATAAATAAATAAATAAATAATAAAATTTAAATTAAAAAAAAGCATTTATATTTTCTATTTAAAAGATAGTGGTTTGTTTTTTGTTTTTTTAAACAATATTGTCTTGGTTACTTTTCTCTCATTGCTGGGACAAAATACCCGACCCAAAATTAAGGAAGGAAAAGCTCACAGTTTGTGGAGGTTTCAGCCCATATTTGGCTGACTCCATGGCAAAGTGCCACATGGCAGAGGGCAACAGTTATGGCAGCTAGCAAGCCTCTCTCCCTTCCCCACATGTATTCAGGATATCCATCCCAGGGTAGGTGTAGCACTCATACCCATAATCCCAGCATTGGATCATGAATTAATCATAAACTCTAGAAGCCTGCCCCAGTGACTGCATGTGGCTTTGGGAAAAAAGTTAGACGCATCCATAACAAACACTGGCTCATTTTCTAAGTCAATAACCAGTAATATTTAATCTTGGTACCATTTTGTCTTCAGTTCTAAAAAGTCAATTTAATTTAATAGAAAGACTATAGAATGCATTTGATTTTTATTGTTGTTGTAGTAAACCTTTGTATATATGTGTTTGTTTAGGCAGAAGATGATGAAACAGCTGTGGATTTAAATAAATACCTGTATCAAATAGAAAAACCTTACAAAGAAGTCATGACAAGGTATAGCATCTAAAACACTAATTATATATTTTTAAACTTTATTTTGAAGCCAAGTGTGGCAGTGCATACCTGTAATCCTTGTATTTGGGAGGCTGAGACTGGAAAATTATCGTGAGTTCATGGCCAGCTTGGGCCAGATAGTGAGTTCAAGGCCAGCTTGAGCTACTTAATGAGACCTTGTCTCAAAAAATCAAAACTCAAGGAAAATTTAGTTCTCTTTCCCATCTTTCAAGATGGCGGGTGAAAAAACTGAGAAGCCACTAAAGAGAAGAAACCAGAAGCCAAGAAGGCTTCTGCCAGAGGTACTGATAAAGACATTAAGATGAAGGCAAAAAAAGTCCAAGAAAGGGAAGCCACACTGCAGGTGAAATCTTGTCCTGGTTAGAGGAATTGGTAGATACTTCCAATCTGCTATGTATTCCAGAAAGTCTTTGGACAAGACAAAGTACACAGCTGCTAAACCAAAAGTTGAGAAAAAAAAGGAGAAAGTTCCTACTGCGATCACAAAACCCAGTTGGTGGGAGCAAGAATGGAGGTACCTGGGAGGTTAAGCTTTGAAAAATGCCTGGATACTATCGTACGAAGACGCACTCCAAGAGCTCTTGAGCCACAGCAAGAAACCCTTCAGTCAGCATGTGAGGAAACTTCGAGCCAGCATCACTCCAGGCACCATCTTGATCATCCTCACCGGGTGTCACAGAGGCAAGAGTGGTCTTCCTGAAGCAGTTGGCCAGTGGCTTGCTACTTGTAACTGGGCCTCTTAGCCTTAATTATGTTCCTTTACAAAGAACACACCAGAAATTTGTCATTGCCACCTCTACAAAAATTGCTGTCAGCAAAGTGAAAATCCCCAAACACCACATTGATGCTTATTTCAAGAAGAAGAAACTGCAGAAACCCATGAGATCTTCGACAGTGAAAAAGAAAGACAGATTTCAGAGCAGTACAAGGTGGATCAGAAAGCAAATCAAAGCTGTTCCTCAGCTCTGGGGCTACATGCAATCCATTTTTGTTCTGACAAATGGAATTTATTCTCATAAATCAGTGTTCTAAATGTTTTACTAAGAACCTAATTAGAGGGCGGGCCAAATAGCTCAGCAGAGTAAAGCACCTGCAAGCAGATGCAGGGGCCAGGGTTCGATCCCCAGGCCTGCCGTGCTGGCCCCTTTCCCAGGGTGCGCTGAGATGACAATTGAGACTGGGCTTGGTGGCACATGCCTGTAATCCCAGCTCTTAGGAGGCTGTAAACAGGCAGATCACTATTAGTCCGATCTAGTGATGAGAACTGGAACACCCTGTTAACCCTTCCCTAAAAATACAAAAATAAAAGAAGAACCTAATTAAATAACTGATTCTTTAAAAAAAAAAAAGAAATCAAAATTAAAAGTCAAGCCGACAAGATAGCTCAGCAGACTGGGGCACCTGCTTAGGCAAGTTTATGCAAGCTCAGAAACTGCAGTTTGATCCTGTACACCACATGCCTTGCCATCCCCACCCTCAGGGTGAGCCAGCCACAAAGTCTAGGTGTAGTGGTGCAAGCCTGTAATCCCAGTGCTGGGGAGGCTGAAAAACAGGATCACTATGAATCTGAGCTGCATAGTGAGACCCTATAACCAAATATATCTTAAAAAATGCAAATAATTTTTACTTTGGATGTACATATATTTATTTTGGTGATTAAAATAATTATTTGTATCTATGTTCTTTTATTTCAGACACTCTGTTGAAGAACTTTTAGATTCATATCACAATCAAGTCGAACTGGCTCTTCAAAGTGAAGTAAGTTCTAATTCATATTTTGGCATACCTCCTTAAAGATTCTAGCCTTGAACTGGCAGCAGTCCATTCTGCCTTAGCTTCCTGCGTACTGGGATAAATAATTGTTTTTAACACAACCATACCCATTTTTTTACATTGTCTGTTGTCATTTGCATTTCTAATCAAAAACTGCAGTTGGGTAGTTGAAGCAGAGACTTATGTGTCTTGCACAGCCTAAACTATTCACTGTTTGACCTCTTATAGGAAACATTAGGTGAACTCTGCTATGGCCATTTCAGTCATTTTTAGTTATGAGTGGATACAAGGTGGAAAGTGTGACATTTTTTGTCAGTGCTTTGAAATGACTGGACATATTGTGGAAGTTAGACTTAAGGGTGGCAGAATTTCTTTTATGGAGACTATTAGGAATGATTTTTATGGTAGTTTAGGTCAAAGACATGGTGAAAGTGAAAGAAGGGGGACTTAACCATATTTGGGTAATAAAATTGGTAAGATTTTGGTAGGTGATAGAGTATGAGGGAAAAAGAGGCGGATGACTTCCAGATTTCTAGCTACTAATACCTTTTTATCAGCGTATCAGTGTATTATTCAATAAATATTGACTGAATATCTCCTCACAGTTGTTTTTTTTTTTTTTTCTTCATAGTGAGACCCTGTACCAAATACATAAAATTTTATTTATTTTTTTAATAGGACAGTTTCAATAATTGATACATTTTACATTGTTACCTTCCTAGTGGTTATCCATAGTACAAGAAGCAGACAGGTTTTTCTGTCCAAACACTATTACTACAAATCTTTCTTCTCATAGAATTAAGCAAAAGTAGCTACATATCTATCCTAACTATTCTGTATACACAAATACAAAATGGTCCTTCTTTGTATGCCCTTTTTTTGTTTAGTCCTGTCAGAGATGGGTATTCTTTTTTTTTTTTTTTTTTTTGTCTTTTTGAGACAGGGTCTCACTATGCAGTTCAGGCTGGCCTTAAGCTCACTTTGTAGCTCAGGCTGGTCTCGAACTCACAACAATCCTGCTGCCTCAGCCTCCCGAGTGCTGGGATTACAGGCCTGCGCCACCACGCCCGGCTTGAGATGGGTATTCTTTTGGCAGTATTATAGGTGCTTGAATTCAGCAAACCACTCCAACATAGTCCAGCAGTCCACAATAATAGTGGGTTATCCACAGAAGTTGTTGACTAGAGCCTATTACAGCTCACCATATTAATAAGGCTTTACTTTATATACCTCATTTTAATACTTTTCTGCTGGATGGTTAAGACCAAGATAAAGTAAGACCTACATAACTCTCCTCACTGTTAAGCTGTATTATAAATGCAGAGGATACAACAACAAACAAAATTACCTGACTTGATGGCAGAAATGGATAGTAAAATAAACTAAAAATAAAAATACATGTGGTGCCAGGGCTGAGGAGATAGCTCAGAGCTATCAGAGTTCCATACCCGCCATCTCATGCCATGCCATCCCAGAACTGGACATGGTAGTGCAATAATACCACCTGTGATACCAGCACTCAAAAGGTTGAGGCAGGAGGGTATTTTCAAGTTTGAGACTAGCCTGGGGCTACAAAGTGAGGCATCCTGATCTACATAGTGAGACCCTGTCTCAACAAACAAAAAAACCAAGTTGTGCTGTAGAAAACAGTATAGGAGGAGGGTAGTACTGTAATTTAAAAGTAGCTAGAGAAGGTTTCATTGAGAAAATGAATTAAGAGTGAAAATCTGGAGAAGCAAGTGGAAAAGCTGTTTGGATTTCTGGACAAGTTTTATTACCAGAAGAAAGGACAGTAAGTACAAAGACCTAAGAAGTGATTGTACTTAAAATAAACTTAACTGATACAATGAGGAAAACGTCAAGAATGAAAACACAACAATTGGGAATATGTTTTACTTATCACAGGAGAACTGATGATGGCTACAAACCATCAACAGTGCAGTAGAAGTGAAAAGGGGCTCAACCTTGGGATGTTTGGTTTGCTTTTGGTGTTGGTATTTTGAGACAGTGTCTTACTATATTATTCAGGTTGGCCTTGAATTCACAGTGTAGTCCAAGCTGGCCTCAAACTTGCAGAGATCCTCCTGCCTCAGCCTCCTGAGTTTTGGGATCATAAGTGTGAAACCATCATGCCTGATGGGATATTTTGAAGTTTATGCTAGGGAGATTCACCACAGACTCGATGTGGAATATGAGAAAAGGGAGTGTGGGGTAACAAGAATTTCCACCTGAGGAGCTGCAAGCTTAGAGTTACCTTCTAAGGAGATACAGAAACTGAGAAGAGAGGTTCCAGGGGGAGGGGAAGATCAGGCACTCAGTTTTAACTGACACATTTGAGATGACTATTAGGCATCCACATAGGGTTTTTTTGTTTCCTTTTTGAGACAAGGTCTTACTATGCAGTTCAATTTGACTTTGAACTCTGTCTAGTCCCGTGTGGCCTCAAACTTGTGGCTGTGTGGCTGTATTTCTTTCTGCCTCGGCCTCCCAAGTGCTGAAAATACAGGCATATGCCACTGCCAGCTCAGAGATGTTATGCAGAAAATTTATATGAATTTGGAATTCAATTTAGGATTTCTAGGCTGGGGAAAACAAATTTAGGAATTGTCAGAATATAGGTGGTATCTTGCCACCATTAGAATAGATGAAACTTACAAAAAAAAAAAAAAATCAGGACAGGTAGAAAAGATTGATTGATTGATTGATTACCTTTTAAAACCAAAGCATTTATTTTGAGTGATTGCTGCAATTCTCAAGATGAACTGGATGCTGCAACTGCTGCCCTCTTGGGTGCAGGTGTCGTTCCTTCACGGAATCCAAGCCTGAATCTGAGATACACAATTTTTAGGTGCTTTATTCGACCTGTTCCAGGGTATTTTGCCTTTTAGCCTTGCACTCCAGTTATACGTTCTCTCATGCTTGGCTGGATATCCATATTTGCCACAAGTTGACTTCTGAAGATGGGAGACTTAGAGCCACGGCAGTAGCACAAGGTTTGCATCTTACTGCGATGCTTTCCAAAGGATGACATTCCCTTTGTGCTACCGAGACCAAAGAGCAAGAAAAGATTTAAACCAAATTGTTGTTTATGTTGACCCATTTTTAAACAAGCAAAAGTAGGCAAAAAATCTTCACATTATCCTGAGTCAACCAGACTGCCTCTCAATTCCCTTTGCAACAAATCCTTTTTCTATTTTTTTAAGATAGGAAACAAAGTCACACTGGTTCAAGGCTGGTTTTGAGCTCTTGTGTGGCTCAGGCTAGTTTCTGACCCACAATGCCCCTCCTGTCTCAGCACCCTGAGTGCTGGGATTATGGATGTATAATACCGTGCCAGCTAAATTACCTGGTTTTGTTGCTTACACTTTCTCTCCTCCCATTGTCTTAACCTTCTGCAGTAGACTTTGAGGATTAGCCTTTTTCTGAAACAGAATTTAATAAGGTTAAGGGTTCACATAGTCCTGGATCTAATGCTGAGTTCTTACTCTATTTTTCTCAACCTTTTTTTTTTTGGTGTGTAGCTGTATATTTGTGCTTGCTTGCTTATTTGTTTGAGACAGGGTCAGCTGTAGAGTTCAGGTTGGTTTTGAACAGTCCTGAGTGCTGTGAGTATGAACATGTGCTACCATGCCTGGCTCATTTGTACTTTAAAGTAGTTTTATTTCATTTTGAATTTATAAGTAGTTTTCATATTGTGAGGCACAATGTCATATTCTAATACATGAATATTTTATAATGTTCAGACACTAGCAATTAGCATTTCTATTTCAGGCATTTGTTATTTGTGATGCAAACATTCAAAATCTTTTCTTGTGGCAATAAAATAGTTATTACCCTCCTGTATAACTCTTCTTGTTCCTCCTCTCTTTATTTAGTTTCTGATGTGGTTGGTTATTTCTTCCTAAAGCACTTAGCTGGAATATCACCTTTTTGGTTTTGGAATTTTTGCTCTGTCACTTGTGATTTCTTCTTCATGATCTTCTTATCTTCCTGACAACTAAACATTAGAATGCTCCCAGGGTTCTGTTCTAGGACTTCTTTCTAGATTGACATCCTTGGTTGATCTTACCTATTCCTATCTTGGTTACTCAAACTCTTCTCTCCACTCATGGCCTTTTCTCTCAACTCTAGACTCAAGTATTATTATAGCAATGTTAGATGAATTTTTAACATCTCAGATATTTAAAAAGCTGAAGTTTTTACTTTTCATCAGTACTAATCCTCCCTTTCTGTTTTTGTTTGCTTGTTCATTTTTTAAAATTTTGTAATTTAATAAGAGATTTAGATTCAGGGCAAAGCAGTGAAGAAGGACAGAAACACCCCATTTAATTCCTGCCCCTACCCAGGCACAGCCTTCCCCATTATTTCCCCTTGATAAATACAGTTCTGTTCTTCAGTTTCCTTAGGCCAAAACCTTTGAGTCATCCTTGGGTAGATTTAGGGAGGTCAGAAAGTTGTGGAAATTTTTATTGTTTCTGTCTTTTGAGTTAGGATATTGTTTTTTGAGTTAGGATATTAACTCTTCTTACTAAAATGACATTAGGGTGGCAGAGGAGTTTGGAGGTGAAGGATAATTGTTATTCTTGAGAGGAATGGGAAAGAGAACAGATCAGTGGCAGGTGAAAGCAATAAAGGATTGGAATTTCCTGCTGAGATTGGAAACTTTTGAACATGTATAATTGCCAGAATTTCTTACAAGTACTTCGTAAAAGAAACAAAATCTTTTGAAGTTGAAAATGTGAATCTTATTTGGGTTTGATGGCACCCACGTACTGGGAGTCTGAGGCAGGAGGATCTTCATGAGTTCAAGACCAGCCTGGGTGGAGGCCTTTTCCTTAGTTCAGTTGTTTAAGCTCCTGCTCATGCAAAGGCAGTCAGTAGCAGGTGATACTGTGGTTTGATCCCCAGCTAGACCTGACCTTCAAGCAGCCTGAGCCACCAAAAAAAAAAAAATCCTTTGGTCGAGGGAGATAACTGAGTAGAATAAGCACTTGCCTGAAAAGCATAGGGTCCTGAGTTCACCAGCCTGGGCTACAAAGTAAGCTTAAGGCCAGCCTAAACTGCATAGTGAGACTCTATCTCAAAAGGACAAAAGCAAACAAAAAAATCTCAGAATGTGAATCTTATTATACTAGGACATTTATGTAACTGAGGTTTTTATTATAGAGTGTAAGATGGATAAATGTCCAGAGCAAAAATATGACATGCAGTGAAGGGAATGGCCACATCAGTAGTAAGGCCTATCATTAGTGAGCCAATAACAGATACAAACTGTGCTAGTTATTTGAAGGTAAATTTTAAGAATCATAACTAAGAGACAGTCTTTCCCTTTATTAGTATATGTGTAAAGAGGACTTGAAGGCAGGAGCTGTGATATACAGTACAATGGCTTGCATACTATATTTGGCCTGCTGCCTGTTTTTGTAAATGAGTCCTTATGACCATAGTCTCAGTTATTTTCTTATCAGTTATCTGTGTTAGTCTTCACACTTTAATGGCAAAAGTTGAATTCCACAGGCTTACAGGATCTAAAATGTTTACTTTAGTCTTTCAAAGGAAAAGTTGGTCAACACTATTCCAAGGCATCCAAAAGTAACCAGTACAAAAAAGTAGCTGTCAGCTCTAGGCTAAGCAAAAAGGAAGAGTGAAGGAACTTTGAGGACTTAATAAGACCTTTCTCTTTTGAAGAGAGTGTGGCCATCACAGGAACAAGTAGGCTTCCCATGGCAAAAAAATTTTGCAGAGAACTTTAGCTACTGTTGCCAGGACATGATCTGAGGACACAGCCAGGGCTTGTCTTTGAGGAACATTGGACTCCTGTACCAAATTAAAGAAAAAGACTAGATAGAACACAATAGGGAATGTTTTCTTGCTGCTTTTGTCTTGGAGTATCTCTTCAGTGCCCTCTACTGACAAAACCTAACATTTTCCCAGCTGGTAAAGAATGTAAGAATCTAGGTCTAGGGTCACAAAGTAGAGCAAAAGGAGGATGGGGTTAGAATAAGCAGTACATTGAAAAATAGCACATAAATGATAGAGCACGGTAGTGTGTGCTTCTTTTCCTACTTATGGGGCTGAAAGTCAAACTCACTCTGCAGAGCCTGTTTCTTTTCCTACCTTTTTTTTTTTTTTTGGTCTTTTTGAGACAGGGTCTCACTGTGCAGTTCAGGCTGGCCTTAAGCTCACTTTGTAGCTCAGGCTGGTCTCGAACTCACAGCAATCCCCCTGCCTAAGCCTCCCAAGTGCTAGGGTTACAGGCATGCGCCACCACACCCGGCTTTTTCCTACCTTTAATAAAACCTTATTACTATTAAAAAAATTGACAGAGATCCCCACTTGGGAGGCTGAAGCAGAAGGATCACTGTGACTTTGAGGCCAGCCTTGGTTATCTAGTGAACTCAAGGCCAGCCTATACTACCAAGAACCTGTCTCAAAAAAAGAAATAGAAAGAAAGAAAGAAAAGTAACAAGGAAATTGGCATGAGCCTTAAAACTGAAAAGGTTCTTGTTTGGGTGTGGTGGTGTACACCTGTAGTCCCAGCACTCTGCAAGCAGAGGCAAGAGTGATATAGCAGAAGGAAACTTCCATCCTGCTAGATGTCCAGTCCGAGTTCATGTTCTCTGAAATAGAAGAATGAATTCTAGAAACAGTGGAGGTTAAGAGCAGAATATATTTATTGGGGAAGCTTCTATCTGAGAGACAGAAGGGGTCCTGAGGGTCCTGCCTTTTCAAGAGATGTTTATAGAGCAAATGTGAGGCAGGTCCAACATGGAGAAAAATGGGAAATCACAAAGTGAGCATGAGGTGGGACAAAACTATGGTCAATCAATAAGATTATGAGTGTAATTGCTCAGGTAGTATTGATGAAATGGGGAAGTCACTTAGCAAGGAAGCAGGAAACAGAACAGGGGCTTTTCCTGGAGAGGATGAGTCAGAGGCTATTTTTTGGCTTTCTCAAGGTGACAGGTACCTATTCAGAACATCAATCACTGTTGTTTTTCCATAGGGGAAATATGTTGGCACATTCCTTCTTTCTTTTGTCTTGAGGTCTGGTCCTCAACAGCTGTGTGTCTTCTCTACTATTGTAATATATCTCCTTTTCTGCCCCTGCTCCTTGATAGTCTTGAGTGCCTATAGTATTTGTGCCTAATGCCACTGTCTATAATAAGGAGATCTCCATGAGTTCAAGGTCAGCCTGAGCTGTATTTCAAAACAAACCCTTAACTGGATAGGTTCTTGCATGACGGTGAAAATAAAAGGAAACAGAAATATAAGCAAAGGTTAGAAAGCTAGAAAACAAGCCCTGATTGTTGTGGAATAATTGTGCTTTGGGACAATGAGGTAGTTTCATTTAACCTTAAAGGTGAGGGTAGCCAAGTGGGTGCGTGGTAGCCAAGCCTCAAGAAAGGAAAAATTTAAATTTTTAAAGATGGTATGATACTGAGTCTTTGGCCTCTCTAACAGTACTTGGCATAAAAGTTTGACATAAATCTTTTATGAATCAATTCATTATGTATAAATGTCTATAGGTTTTTTTAAAAGGATATCTTTAAAATTTTATAATTGATAAGTAATTGTAAATCTGGGATGCAGCATGACATTTCAGTACATGTATGCATATATAATGATCAAATTAGGGTAATCAGTATGTCTATCATCTAAAACATAGTTTCTTTGTGTTGGAAATAAAAATCTTTTGTACTAGGTATTTTGAAGTATACAGTTTGTTAATTGACCCATAGTTATTGTACTAATGGTGTAGAAGTTATTTCTTTAACTGCATTGCATCCCTGCAAGAATGTTTTTAAATGAACTTTGTACTTATTAAGAACAGAAAATGGTCTCTTAAATCCTCGTCAGCTGATTTTAAAACATTTATACACACATACTTTTGGATTATGGTAAAATCAGCTATAATGGAATAGTACAAAATTGTCTTCAAGACTTTTTTTTTTTAAAGACAGAGAGTAGTTTAGACTGGTCATAAACTCACTATGTAGCCCAGGTTGTCCTTAAACTTGCAGTGCTTCTCCTCCTCAGCCTCTTGAGTGGTGGGATTATAGGTGTGTGCCACCATGCCCAGCTTCAAGGAATTTTTTGATTAGAGAAAACTTTTAAGGTGATAACCTTATAGACAGTTGATTTGTAATTTTACCCATTATATTTACATGTGACCAACATAAAAACTTTTATTTTAAATAGAATTTTATTCTATAGCTGTTTGCAGGAGGAAAGGTTGTTTACAGTGGCAAAATTTGGAAATTATTTTCACATATAAATTAGATATTTTTATGACTGATTTAGTACTAATTTATTCCTTTTATTTTTAATCCTAATATTGATATAGGGGAATGAAACTCCCAACCTGAAAGGTAGCTGGGATGAGTTCATGTTTCTCTTAAACCAAAGAATGAATTTCAGAAACAAATGGAGGTTAAGAGCAGAATATATTTATAGGGGAAAAGAAAGCTTCTGTTTGAGAGAGAGACAGAAAGTGACCCATTAGTGGGTTGTGCCGGGGAAGCTGTCTCTTCCAGGGATTTGATAAGAGTAAAACCATATGGTGAGGTGGGTCTAAGGTGGAGAACATGGGAACTCACCAGGTGGGCATGAGGTGGGATAAAACTGTGGTTAGCCAATGAGGTTACAAGCACCATTGCTTAGGTAAAATTGATGAAATCCAGGACCAAATGAAGAATCGAGTATCAAGTAGGTATGAATAGAATAGAAGGTCCCTTCCTGTTGGAGATTGGTCTTAGTGACTCTTTAGGGTCTTTCAACGTGATTGATATCTATTTAGAATACCAACCCCTGATGCCCATCTCTAGAGAAGTATGGGGCAGCATTTGTTTACTTTTGTCTTGACTCAAAGTAGGAGTGTCTGTCTCTTCCCAGGTTGCAAAGTCACCTTGTCTTCCACATTGTCTCCTTGAGGGCCTGACCCCTATCTGACTGCCTGTAATATTTCATCTAGTTTAGCTGCCTACAACAAAATATGAAAGAAATAACAGTTGGAAATTGTTTCAAAGTACAGATTAATGAGGCTACACTTTATTATAAGCCATCTTTTTTTTTTAATTTAAAATTTTTGCTATTTATTTATTTATTTATTTATTTATTTATTTATTTATGTATGTATGTATGTATTTGGTACCAGGGATTGAACTCAAGACTTGGGTTTACCAGGCAGGCGCTTATACTACTGAGCTGTATTCCCCAGCCCATTTTTTTTCATCAGGAAAGAGTAGACTATTTAGGGGAGTAAAAAAGAATGAAATACATTATATATGTACCAATTCCCCAAGATGAATGTAGTTACTGTGTATCAAAAAATGTATTTAGGGTTAGCAAGATAGCTTAGCAGACCAAGCACCTGCTTAGGCAAGCACAGGGACTAGGGTCCATCCCAAGGACTTAAGACTAGAGAATACCTATTCATAGGCACATCTAAGTGGTTTAATTTCTAACTTGATTTGAAAAAATAAACCTTTTTAAGATAGGAGCTCACTAAGTAGTTCAGATTAACTTGGACTGATTATATGGCTAAGGCTAGACTTGAACTCCTGCTACCACATCCAGCTCATTAAATTTTCTGTAATTATGTTTACTTTTTAAAGAACCAGCATCGAGCTGTAGATCAAGTAATTAAAGCTGTAAGAAAAATCTGCAGTGCTTTAGATGGTGTAGAGACTCCTGCCATTACTGAATCAGTAAAGAAACTAAAGAGAGCAGTTAACCTTCCAAGGAATAAAAGTGCTGATGTAAGTATTTTTATGTGTTTAAGTGGGCATCTATCAAATTGGGAGATTTTTTTTGGTCTTCTAGTAAAGAAAATGTTATGACTTTAACTTTTGAATTGGTCGTTGTTTTTTTTTTGTTTGTTTTTTGTTTTTTGTCTTTTTGAGACAGGGTCTCACTATGCAATTCAGGCTGGCCTTAAACTCACTTTGTAGTTGAGGCTGATCTCGAACTCACAACAATCCTCCTGCCTCAGCCTTTCGAGTGCTGGGATTACAGGCATGCGCCACCATGCCCGGCCCTGGTCGGTTTTTTTTTTTGGTTGTGTGGGGATTCTTTGATGAGGTTATCCTGGAAGATCTTTATAGGAACTGACATTGAATATGTTTATGGCAAACTATGAACCCCTTTAACATGTAGAGAAGGGCGTATGGCATAAATTGATTGATTGTGAATTTAAAAAATAGATACAGTAAAAGGTAGATGATGGGGAGACAAGGTAGCTCAGAATTCTAAAGTGCGTTCTTAGGTGAGCTTAGGCAAGCACAGGGACTGCGGTTTGACACTGGCATCACATGGCTCACCAGCCCAGCCCTGAGCTGGCCACAGAGTCCTGGCATAGTGGTATACACCTGTAATCCCAGCACAGGGGAGGCTGAAAGCAGGAGGATCACCACAAGTCCAAGCTGCATAGTAAGACCCTGCGACAGCCAAATACAATTAAAAAAAAAAAAAAGATAGATGGAGGATTTTGGGTTTGCCCCTTCTTTCTGCCTCTGTGTGTATCTGTGGTATTAGGGATTGAATTCAGCACCTTATATGTTAGGCATATGTCCTACCAGTGAGCCATACCCCCAATCCTGCATTTTTCACTCACGCTTTTAGTAACTTCGCTTTTAGGAAATTTTCTTGGGGAAAGCCGCTCCTACCCCCACCCCACTCTAGTACTGGGGATTGAAACCAGGAGTTTTTAAATGAGCTACATTTGAAGCCTTTTGTAAAGATTTTTGTTTTGTTTTTGATATTTTGAGATAGAGACTTGCTAAAATTCCTAGGCTGGGTTCAAACTTGCTATCCTCCTGCCTTAGCTTTCCAGAGTGCTTGGATTATGGGTATATTCCACCTTACCCAGCTTGGGAACAGTTTCTTTGACTTAGTATTATTAAATGTGTTGAAGATAGGGTTGGAGAGATAGCTCAGTGGTCTAAGTGCTGGCTGGCAAGCACAAGGACCCAAGTTCAACCCTCAGTACCTCATGCTGTGCCGGCCCAGACCCCAGGTGCGCCATGCTGGCCCCAAAGCCAGGCACGGTGGCACATGCCTGTAATACTAGCTCTAGGGATGCTGAGATAGGATAATTACAAGTATGAACTGCGTAGTGAGGCCCTACATTAGTTTTTTTTTTTTTTAATGTGTTGAAGATAAATATTTTATGTTGCATCATGGACATTTTCTGACTAACTGATCTTTATATATTCAGGTGACTTCATTATCTGGAGGAGATACTAGCAAAAGCTCAATTGGGGGTATGTCTTTAGATTCTTCAAATTTCAGCAATAATTATTAATCTTTTGGAGAATTAACGTTTTTCTGCAAATCTAGGCTCCCTGAATCTTGAAAATCCTGTTCAAGTGAGCATGGACCAATTGACTGCAGCAATTTATGATCTTCTCAGACTCCATGCAAATTCTAGTAGGACTCCTGAAGACTGTACTCACAGCTGTAGAAACATCAAGGAAGCGTGGACTACCACAGAACAGCTCCAGTTTACTATTTTTGCTGCACATGGAATTTCAAGTAACTGGATATCAAAGTAAGTAACTATGTAAAACATGTATAGCTTTACCTAGAAGTAATTCTTACCTTGTAAAATACCAGTTATCACTGTTTTCTGGTGTTAAGTAGATTATACAGGATCATGAAATGCCTTAGTGGGTTTCCGATTTCAAAATTACAGGAGGATCACTGTGAGTTTGAGGCCAGTTTGAATTCAGTGAAACTCTTCAGCAAGACAAAAAAACAAAATAAAGTGTGCCCTCTGATAGTGTTCAGTAAATACTGACTATTAAAATAACCACTTTTGGGCTGGGGAGATGGCTCAGTGGAATAAGCGCTTCCCTGGCAAGCGCAAGGGGAGTTCAATTGCCAGTTCTACAAAACAAAAACAAAAACAAAAACACTTTCATCTAGGACAGCGGAACCTGTCTGTAATTCCAATACTCTGGGAGACTGAGGCAGATGAATCTAAGGCCCCGGGCTTTCCTACTGAGCTACATCTTAACCCATTAATTTATTTAACGTAGAGTTTTGCTAAGTTACCAGGCTGAATTCAAGCTTCTGATCCACCTGCCCCAGCCTCCTAAGTGCTGGGATTACTGGTGTGCACCACCATCCTGGCTAGCAGAGTTCTTTATGCTAAAGACACAGCAATAAATAAGTAAGCAGTGCCTTCCTAGTACTTGAATTTATATGGTTACTGCTAGTATCTAAAAGTGTTATTTTGGGGCCAGCCGGAAAGCTCAGTGGACTAAAGTGCCTGCTTAGGCAGAGCGCAGAGGCTGGGTTTGATCCCTGGGGTGCCGTACTGTGCAATGCCAGCCCTGCTCCCAGGGTGGGCTGAGAAGGATGTTGAGATTGGATGTGTTGCTCCTATAATCCCAGTGCTTGGGAGGCTGAAAACAGGAGAATCACTGAGTCCATTGTATATAGTGAGACCCTGTAGACCCTGAACTACGTACATTCATACATTAAGGTGTAAGTTTGCTATTACTCCACATATTCCATATACGCATGGAAATTTAAAGACTAGTGAGAACAAATACCCAGTAGAAGACAATGCAAAAATTATTATTAAGATGGAAAATTTATAAAATACTAAATAGGAACAAACTGAATTAAGATGAGTTAGCCAGAGGTATTTTGTGAACCAAGGAGATTTAAGTTTGGAATATATCTAGAATGATAAATGGATTGTAGATATGAACGAGTGATTAGCTTGTAAACCTTTTAGTTAGAATATCAGTAGAATATAGATTTATTCAGTCTAAGAATTTTGTCTTACAAAAATTGCTTACTGGCTGGACATGATGGCACATGGAGGCTAAAGAGGCTGAGGCACAAGGATTGCTGTAAATTCAAGGCCAGCCCAAACTGTGTAACAAAGCCCTGCCTGTCTCAAAAAAAAAAAAAAAAAGTGCTTACTGTATTTAACTAACTTTGTACTTGGAGCAGTTTAGAACTAAATCATTGCTGTCTAGTGAGATTGTACAGCAGCAGCTAGTTGCATGGGTGGAAGCCTCCTGATACACCAGAAAGATTGGGTTAATCAAGTCAGGCCATGGACTATTTAATATGCTTTATGATTCTGTTCAGTAACTTGGCAAAAGGAAATGCTACCTGTGAAGGTCTTTCTGTAATTTACCTGAAGGTGAATATATTATCTATGATTGTTCACCTAAAATCTAAAGATTAGGTAACGGAGTACAACACAGAAATTCTCTAGCTTGAGTCATAGGGCCATTGAAATTGGTATTTAGGGACATGTATTTCCCTTTGTGCTTCTTTGGTCTCTATTTTCATATAATTTACAGTGGTTAAATTTTAAGTGAGGGGCTAGGGAGATGGCTCAGTAGAATAAGCGCTTCCCTGGCAAGCGCAAGGGCCTGAGTTCAATCCCTGGTTTTGCCAAAAAAAAAAAAAAAAAAAAAAGAAAGAAAGAAAATTTTAAGTGGATTTTCAAAATTTCAAATGAATGTTAACCAGTTTATTTCAGATACTAGTCACTTTGGGACAAGAACTGCATCTTTATTAGTTTACTTAACTTTTATTAAGATAGAAATTGAATTAACTCTTTTCTTTTCTCAGTTATGAAAAATATTATTTGATATGTTCCCTGTCTCACAATGGAAAGGATCTTTTTAAACCTATTCAATCAAAGAAGGTTGGCACTTACAAGAATTTCTTCTATCTTATTAAATGGGATGAATTGTAAGTGAAATTTCTGGTTTTTTAATTCTTTCAGTGTGTTCTGCCCCTAATGTTTGTATCCCAGCTTTAATTATTACCAATTCCAATGAAAGGTATTAAATTTTTACTGATGTCTTAAAATCTTTTCTAGATAAGATTCTATAGAACAAATTCTTGTTAAAAAAATCTGAAATACTTGCCCAAACGTCTATGTTATCAAGTTACAATAGCATGTTGTTAATTCTTCCTAGGCTTTGTCAAGTTAAAGGTATAAATGTACATGTAATCTAGAAAGGTTGTATATTATTTAGTGCTTTCTAGAGAACAGAAAACAGAGAGAGAGAGAGAGAGAGAGAGAGAGAGAGAGAGAGAGAGAGAGAAGGCTTATAATGGCTGTCCACAGTATCAGATGTGGAACATTACTAAAGGCCTGTCTGTGTGCTAGAGAGCTGAAGGGCCCACTAAAGAAGTCTAGAGCTTCACCTCAGGCCAGGGAGATAGCTCAGTGGCATGAGCACCAACCTGGCAAGCACATGGTTCTGAGTTCCATCCCTGGTACAAAAAAAAAAAAGCTCTGAGGCTTCACTATGAAGTCCTGTGTGAGTCCATATCAGGCAGCTGAAGGATCTGCTATGAAAGCCAGGAGATGGACATCAAAGACTAAGACTAGAGTGCCTCTGAAGAAAGAAAAATGAGTCTGCCTCCTTTCTTTCCCTTTTTACTCCATTCAGGCCTATTTGTTAGTGCCACTCAAACCTAGAGTGGGTCTTAGTAAATCCATTCAATCACACCCAGAACTATGCTAAACCAATCTATAGGGCATTTCTTACCAAGCTGACAAAAACGTTAACTATTACAGATGGTATTTTATAGCATTGTTTATTTTAGTTTTTATTCTGTGATACATGTAAGAATCTGGGTTTTTATTACTGGATTTAAAAAGTTGTTTTAAATCTGTGTTACAGGATGTTTTATAATGTTACTTTTTTGTTTTATTTTGTTTGTTTTTTTTGAGACAGGGTCTCATTGTGTATAATTCAAAGAGGTCTTTAACTTTGTAGCCTAGGCTGGCCTCTGACTTGCAGTGAACTTCCTGCCTCAGCTTCCTGAATGCTGGATTACTGGTGTGCCATCACACCTGCCCAGTATTACATTTTTAAAATGCTGCTTCTGAATGAGGAAAAAAAAACCTGTAATTTAGGTAGTCAGTTGAAGAACTATTTTTTGTTGCATACATGTTAAATGGTTTCCTGTTTTTCTCTTACTGAGTTGCAATAATAATGTATCTTTTTTTCTTTCCAGCAGAATTGAGGATTGAATTTAGGCCCTTGTCCTTGCCATCTCCCAGCCCCAATGTATCTATTAAAGCAAGCAGATAAAATAAAAATGCACATAGGATGCCAGGCATGGTGGTACATCTAAGCTGTACCATTACAGCTTTCCGCATGATAGCCTGCCTACCTTCCTTCCACTGAGAATCTGGAAATCAAACTCATAATGTCACACTTGGCCAGGAAGGCATTGTGATGTTGAACTATATCCCCAGCCCCCCATGGTGGTACATCTACTCCTAGCTACTTAGGAGGCTGATGTGGGAGGATTGTGAATTGAAGGCCAGTCTGGGAAACATAGATACCCTGTTGTATTAGTTAGCGGGTTCTAGCCTGTTTTTAATATATCATCTCAGAGTACCACTTTTGATCTCATCTGTTCTTTCAGATTTACAAAAAAATACATATATATATTGTCTGTTTATATACATCGGTGCATATTTACAACTCAAAGCAGAAATCCACAAACATTCATCTAGTCCAGTTATACTGAACCTTTTAGTGATACAGCCAGCTGTGGCATATGTACCAGAGGTTCACCACTACTGAAATCTCTCTTGAAATAAAAATGACTGTTATAGCCGGGCGTGGTCGTACATGCCTGTAATCCCAGCACTCGGGGGCTGAGGCAGGAGGATTGTTGTGAGTTCGAGACCAGCCTGAGCTACAAAGTGAGCTTAAGGCCAGCCTGAACTGCATAGTGAGACCCTGTCTCAAAAAAAAAAAAGCCTGTTATTGTGCCTGCAAATTGATGCTGCAAAACTTAAATAAAGATACTTGAAATTTTTTTAGAAAGTCCTGGGCCAGGAGATGGCTCAGTAGAATAAGCACTTGCCTGGCAAGTGCAAGAGCCTGAGTTCAATCCCCAGTTTCACCAAAAAAAAAAAAAAAAAAAGAGAAAAAAATACTTTAAAATTCGTGTATTAATGTAATTTAAGGCTTTTAAGAATATAAGTTAACCAAACTTGCTATGTAGCTAAAGTTTACATAAAATTAAAGATTATTGGGTATTCAAATGAAATTCCTAAAATTGTCAGTCTCATTAAAGTTGAGTTGCACATTCATTCTAATTTGTTCTATTAATACATTTTTCTCCATAGAATTATTTTTCCCATCCAGATATCACAATTGCCATTAGAATCACTTCTTCATCTTACTCTTTTTGGAATTTTAAATCAGAGCAGTGGAAGTTCCCCTGATTCTAATAAGCAGAGAAAGGGGCCTGAAGCTTTGGGCAGAGTTTCTTTGCCTCTTTTTGACTTTAAACGGTAAGTATCACTGAATTGTGATGGTGAATTGCTGTGGACATACCTACATGTTAGAATTGGCGTAAAGGACAGGTTGGGGACATTGACAAACATGAGCTAAGAGAGCTATCTCAATTTTTCCCAAAGTGATAAGAGAAGTTCAAAGAGAGATCAGGGGAAGACACTTACTATGATGTAGTCTAAAGATTGTATGGGTATCTGGAAGGTGGTTTGCTACTCATGTTCAGTAGAATAGCAGCACCCAATGACTCATTTATGTGTAATACTGTATTATTGATATAATACCATGATTTCATCAGTTCCCCTGATAGTAATAAAAAGAACTCTTCATTCTTTTCCTACAACCTCTCCAGTTTGAGACTATAGATATACATTATTCCCATTGTTAATTCTCTTTTATCAGACTAATCTGTCCCCTTACTGTCATGGGCCTCTGAGGGTCTTTATTTTCCAAATACTCTATATGTGTCAAAAACCTATTCTGGGATTCTTTCCCTTACTCTTAGGGTAAAGGAATTTCTTTAATAAATAAAGCTTAAGGAAATAGCTGTTTGGGGGCTGAGGAGATAGCTCTGCAGTCTTAAGTGCCTGCCTAGCCAACACAAGGGCCTGGGTTTGATTCCCAGTACCACATGCTGTGCTGACCCCAGAACTCCAGGCGTACCATGCCTGTAATCCCAGTGCTGGGGAAGGTGAGACGGGAGAATCACTGTGAGTCCCAGCTGCCTAGTGAGACCCTGTAACCAAATAAATAAATAAATACTTTAAAATTTTTTTTATTTTAGGGAAGGGTCTACAGGGTGGGTGTTCAAGGTGTCACTACTAGATTGGACTCCTAGTGATCCGCCTGTTGTCAGCCTCCAGAGAGCTAGGATATTTATAGGCATGGGCCACCACACCCAGTCTCAATTGCAGTCTCAGTATGCCCTGGAGCACAGCAGGCCCCTGGGCCTGCTTGCAAGTGCTTTAATCCACTGAGCTATTGGCTGAAGCAAAGATACTAAAAAAAAAAGATAAAGATAGCCATTTGGAATGAAAAGATCATGCAAAATAGAAAAGAAATTTGGGATATGCTACATAAAATACATTGGGATTGTTCTGCACACTGACAATATATATGCGTGTGTTGAAAACATTATCTAAAGCTCTAATCAAAAAGCCTATTTAAACTTCATAATATATTCACTAAAATGACTAAACATTTATATAGTACTTCTTACTATGTGCTGTTTTTATCTGAGTGCTGTACATATATCCATATATTTCCCCCACAACAACTCTCTGACGAGGATATTATTATTACCTCCTTTTACAGAGTGGAAAAAACAAAGGACAGAGGTTAAGTGCCTTGTTTCTCAGAGCTTACATAGTAGTTAAGATTTGAATCAGGCATTCTGGCTCCAGGATCTGTGTTTTATCCTATATTAACATTTTTAAACTTACTTGATACCATAGTACTTTTTTTTTTGTTGTTATTATAGAATGTATTTTTTGAAATATAATATTCTCAGGAGTATTTGGGGAAGAATTTAATGATTGATCTTTTTTTTTTTTTTAAGATTGAAAATATTCTCTCAATGTACTACTTCTTCAAGTAGCAAACTATTTGATTTTTCCAGTAGGCACTTACTGAAATTACATATGTTCAATTACATATGTTCAATTTACAGATTCTGACTTCACACTTTTTTTTTTTAATATTACAGATTGAACCTAGAGTCTTGAGTATGCTATGCAAGTGCTTTATCAGTTAACTATCCTCATCCCTGACTTCACACATTTTGATCTTGTATTCTTTTCCCATACACTGAAATGAAAAATGTTTGTTATAATTATTTCCATCATATTTGAGGAGGCAGTATGACCTTTTTTTCTTTTTAACTATCTTTTGGTCATTTTGATGTTTTATTTAGTACCTGATATAGTTACAGACCATCAAAAACTAGAGAAAAGCAGTTGAAGAGATTGGTCTTAATGATATGCATTTAAAACCTTTCATTGAATGAATCCATAACCTCTCTGAACAGAATATTGACATCATTGGTGCAGTGAAGGAGAATTGTGTTCTCATTTCTTTTTTTGGTAAATTAGTATTAGTAGTTATGTGAGAAAATTAAATGTAATTCCGTTATTGTCATTGATTTTTGTAAATACAGTATATCAGTTTTTAAAGTCATCATTTTCTACTTTTATGGTCTGTTAACCTTTTTTTAGATGAATGACATAGCATTCTTTCATAATTCAAGAGATTATAAAGTGAAGTGAACTGTGCGTGGTTGTACACACCTATAATCCCTATAATCAAGGCAGGAGCATTGCAAGTTCTAGCCCAGGTTTAGGCAAATTAGATTGTGTCCAAAAAAGGTTTGGGGATGTATGTAGTTCATGTACAGATACAAACTCCCTGTGATGTATGATTATTATACATACTTGAATTGTACCAATAAGCTTAATTATTTTAAAAAATAGATAAGTGATTTCAAAAGATAAATAAAATTCTTGCCAAAAACTAGAATCGAGTCAGGGCTTGAGATCTAATTATAGTACACACTTGAGTTCCTTCCACCTGTTTTTGTAAGAACAATTTGTTAGAACATAATATACGTATTCACTTGTGCGTTACTTATGGCTACTTTACATTATAACAGCCAAAGTCTTGGCAGCAGAGAATAAGTGACCTATAAAGTCAAAAATATTTGGTTGCTGAAAGTTTGTAGACAAGGGCATAGGTACAACTGATCTCAGATGATTGCAGCTCTGGCACTAGTAGTTGCCTGTTCTCTTGCCATGTAGTTTTCATTCTAATGGTAAATGTCTGGAAGCAGTTCTGTAATCCAAATATTTCTCCACTTTGATCTGTATCCCTTTGTAGAAAAAGCTCAGTGGTGCAGTCTTTTTCCAGCTTCACTCCATCCTTCACAAGATGTGTTTCAGGTAGTTCAGTATGTGTTCACCTAAAATCACACAGTACAATGTGGGGAACAACAACTGATCTGTTCTTAAAGATTTTATTTTTATAAAATAGTGACTAGAATATGAATATTTCAGATTGACCAGCGTTATGAGTTTTGCGTTTTATTTTAAAGGAAATCACAGTATTCTTTTTACCTTCATGAAGGTTTTTAACATGTGGAACTAAACTTCTTTATCTTTGGACTTCATCACATGCAAATCCTAGTCCTGGAACAATCCCTAAAAAAGGATATGTCACGGAAAGAATAGTGCTGCAGGTAATGGTATTTCTTGGTCTATGGGGAGGTTTAAATTTAAATTATTTTATAAAAAGTGTGTGTGTGTATACCATGATTTTGGTTATTAAAGAAATTTAATTTAACTTAAGACTCTAAAGTTTAAATCACAAAGTCATCTCTAGTTTGGGAAAAATAGAAGCTGAATGTGTTGCAACATACCTGTAATTCCACCTACTCTGGAAACTGAGGCAGGAGGATCACAAATTTGAGGCCAGCCTGGGCAACTTATCCAACAGTCAAAATAACAAATAATTTGAAGTATGGGAGATGTAGCTTAGTGGTGGAGTGCCCTTGTCCCCATTATTGAACCCATGTATAGTAAATTGCTAACTGGTGGTCAGTTTGTTAAACCCTGCTGAATGGAACTGGTGTGGTGCTAGGTGTTGGAGGCCCACCTGAGGACTGGACTGTTGCTGGCAGCATAAGAGGCAGAACTGGAGAAGCGTTTCAGAGGCTGTTAGGAAAGCTGTTTGGAGAAGCTTTTGGAGCTGTTGGAAGCTGCTGGTTGTCTTGGGCTATTGTGCTGGAGGACCTTGTCATGCTGGCTTTCCTGATGAACTTGGGTGTTCTTGTCAGAGGAGGAGCTCAGGACCTTATTGTCGCTGAAAATGGCTATGGCTTACTTTGGGGAAGCGCTAGCCTTCATCTTGAGCATTGCTTTCTGGCTTCAGAGGAGAAGATGGTACACTGCTCAACCTCCTGGAGAAGCTTGTTACATTGGTTTTCCTCATGGGAACTCACTTTCTTCATCACAAGAGGAGCTCAGGACCTCACTGATGCTGAGGATAGCTATGGTACTTCTGGGGGGAGCTCTGGTTTTTACCTTGAGCGTTGCTTCTTAGCTCCAGTACAAATACCTCAGCCTGTTAGCATAGATCCTTTATCTCACTGACATAGACTTTCTACCATTGGGCCTTCCCAGTGCAGATCCATGAAGCAGGCCTGCATGAGGCATTGTCGTGGACTCTAGGCCTCCAGTTGGACTTGTGGAAAGCATTGTTAGGGACTCTAGGTTTTCAACTGGACTTAAGCAGAATATTAGGATCCAGGCCTTTAGCTGGTTTCTTTGGTCTTCAGTGTGTGGACAGATTTCTGTACTCTTTGTATATGATTCTTTGGGAGATTATAAAATAATCTTGTAAAATGTGTCCTATACTATATTGTTCTTACAAACCCCAAACCATAACACCATCTCAAAAATACATATCTAATATATATAGTATTGAGAGTTACCAATTACTGGTAACCACTATAAACAAAAGACTCCCAGTCTGGGGAGATGGCTCTGTAGAATAAGTGCTTGCCTGGCAATCACAGTCCTGAGTTCAATCCCTGGTACCACAAAAAAAGAAAAAATGACTCCCTTCCCTAAAAAAGACAAACACTAATTTAATAGTCAATATAAATACATTCTTAACTGCTCAGAAAAAAATTTTTCTTAAGCTAATGTGACATTTCAATTATAATTTGATTATTTTTTTTTTTTAATTTTTAAGGTTGATTTTCCTTTTCCTACATTTGATATTGTTTACACAACTCCACAAGTTGACAGAAGCATTATACAGCAATACAACTTAGAAACACTGGAAAATGATATAAAAGAGAAACTTTTTGATATTCTTCACAGAGACTCATCACTTGGGTATGCCTTATTCACTCTGTTTTTACCTGGATATCACAGTGTTAAAGGTCAAGTTAAGAGCTTATATTAAATGCCCTTATTTAACAGTGCCCTTGGTGAGGAAAATTTTCTGTTTAACTTAATGTTTTAAAATTATATTAAGCCAGATATGGTGATACATGCCTATAATCTCAGCACCCAGGAGGCTGAGGCAGGAGGGTTGCTGTGAGTTCGAGACCAGCCTGAGCTACAGAATGAGCTCGAGACCAGCCTGGGCTACAGAATGAGCTTAAGACCAGCCTGAACTGCACAGTGAGACCCTATCTCTAAAAAGCCCCCCCCATATGGAAATGCAAGTATAGCTCAGGTACAGCTCACTTGCCTAGAATGTGCACAGTGATAGGTTCAAGCCCCAACACCAACCAACATGAGATGACTGCTTCAGTTTAGGAAATTTGTTTAAGTCAAACTTATTATTTGATTAAAAAAGGCAGACACACTGGGAAATCAGTGTATTAATTTCCTTCGTCTATAAAGAATTTTTTTTCACATCAGTAAGATAATTCAGTACTGAAGGAGAGTGTACACAAACAGAACATACTATCCTTTGAACATCTGAAAAGATGTCCAGCCTCTTGAGGAAGAGTAATTTAGTGCACAATGTTAAAGTGATGAGTATTTTAAAAAGATGGGAATTATATAAAAAAACAATTTGGCAAATTACACAATTGTACAGAACAATTGTGCAACCCAGCAATGTTCCCTCCATTTATTTCATAAAACCCTTTGTAAGGATGAGAATATTACAGTAATTAGGTTGCTGAAAAGCTGATTGGAAATGCCTGTCAGTAACAGTTAAAATCATTCATTAGTGAACTACAACTATTTAGAATGACGTCAAAGTAGCATGTATTAGTATATAACACATGTTAAATATACTATATGTATAATGCATATAGTATGACTATCAGTAAAAAGAAAAAAATGACCTTAGGTGGAAGTTGAAAAAAAAAATACATGGATTTTTTGTTGTTTCTTTTCTATATTTAGGACAGGGTCTACAGTGTGTACAGGGTCTTACTACGTAGATTGGACTCGTAGTGATTGTCCTGTTTTCAGCCTCCCAAGTACTGGGATTACAGGGACATGCCCCCACGCCCCAGTCTCAATTGCTGTCTTAGTGCGCCCCAGCATGCCACCCTGGGAATCAAACCCCACCTGCTACACTTTGCCAAAGCAGGCGCTTTAGTTCATGGAGCTATCAGGCCAGCCCTCAACATACGGATTTTTTTTTTTTAGTTCACCATACGAAATTGATATTTCACTATGTATATTATGTATAAAAATGAATAGGTTATAAAATAATCAAATATTCACGTGAACATTGTTCATTTTAAAGCAAGTAGAATGAGAATATCTAGAGCAAGTCATATCCATTTTAATTATTCATAATTCAACTGTATAATCATTTTCTAAAATTTTATATTAGCAGCCAAGAACAGTAACACATGTCTGAGATATTAGCACTGGGAAGCTAAGAGAGCAGGATCACAAATTTGAGCCCAGCTTGGGCAATTAAAGTATTCAGTGAGAGCTTGCCTCAAAAAAAGAGAAGGGGTCAAGGAATATAGCTCAGTGCAGAGGCCCTGGGTTCAATTCAGTGTTACCCACCCCACCCCCAAAATGATAGCAGCATATGTGTTCTATATGACATTTGACTTGTATAAAATGGATGAAATCCTTGCAAACTCTTTGGGTGAAGTCAACTAATTCATCTCCCATTTATACTATGTGGCATCTGGTTTGAGCTCAATAAATTTTTACTGCCCTGAATTATCCTTTGTTTTCATGACTTATTAGGAAGAATAATTTCTATTCATGCCCAAATTAGGGTATTGATGTTTACTGTACATTGCATTTTCTATTCCAAGTTAATGTTTATGTTTTTACCAAGAATAGGATAAATTTCATTGTGCTTTTAATCATTGAAGTTATAACTATGTTGTTACAGTATGAATGAGAAATTTAATTATGTTATAAATACAGGCTTTCTAAAGAAGATAAGGCCTTTTTGTGGGAGAAACGTTGTTACTGCTTCGGGCATCCAAATTGTCTTCCTAAAATCCTAGCAAGTGCCCCAAACTGGAAATGGGTTAATCTTGCCAAAACTTACTCATTGCTTCATGAGTGGCCGCCCTTGCATCCATTGGCTGCATTGGAGCTTCTTGATTCAAAGTAAGTCAGTGTATTATGCTTTCCAGTATGGGCAAAAATTAATTATCACAAACTAAATAATCACAAAATTGAATCTATAGTGCAATAATGTTCCTGAAGAAAAAAAACACATTGCTTCTGAATAAAGAATTATATGAGTATTTTTTGTTAGGAACAAATTGAAATTAAGTTTTTTTCTTTTTTAGGAGATATGGCTTCAGTGGAAGGAAATCATTATTAAACCTGATTTTCTGATATTGTAGATTTGCTGATCAGGAAGTGAGATCCCTAGCTGTGACCTGGATTGAGGCCATTAGTGATGATGAGCTAACAGATCTCCTTCCACAGTTTGTGCAAGTGAGTTTATTACTAGGTTACCTTACTTCTGGTGTATGAGTTGGAAACTTAGTAAGGGTCCCCGTTCTATTTTAATTAAAAGTAGTTTTGTATGGCAGTGTTGAGGGGCATTACATGTGGATTTAGTGTGTTGGGTTTTTTTTCTCCTGTTGTCATCTGTGCATGACAACATGTGAATACTGTATATCTGTACTTGAATTTTTAATTCTTAGACTTTTTAGAGTCTCAAAAGAAACCAGACTTGAACTTTTTCTTTTTTTACTGGCTAGTGAAACATTGCTAATAAATATTATTTTTAATATTTTTGTGTTTTATTTCATCACTTTAGCCCACAGTAATTAACTTGTTCAGTTTTACAAGAATTATCTTTGAAGAGTAATGTTTGATTTATATGGTACTTTTGATAATTTCACTTGAATAATTCAGTTTGGATTTGACCACTACTAAGTCTTACTTTCTTTCTACACATAGGCTTTGAAATGTGAAATTTACCTGAATAGTTCATTAGTACACTTTCTTCTGTCCAGGGCATTGGGAAATATCCAGATAGCACACAATTTATATTGGTAAGATTTCAATTTTTTATTAAGTACCTTATTTCTATTGCTATTATTTATAGTGATGATATACTCTGTTAAGTCTAAATAATATGTACACACACTACTTAACTGTGGATATCTGTTTTGTTGATTGCATTATATTATTTTTTGTCTTTCTGAGACAGGGTTTTACTCTGCAGTTCAGGCTGGCCTTGAACTCACTTTGTAGCCCAGGCTGGCCTTAAATTCACAATGATCCTGCTTTCTCAGCTTCCCAAGTACTGGAGCCACAGGCATGCACCATCTTGCCTGGGTGAATGCATTATTTTATAACTAAATTTTGATGTTTTTAGAAGAAATACCAAAAATGATGAAATCCTCTATTGCAAAACACTTGACATGTTATAACAGTATATAATACAAGTTTTTATTTGCTATGTACGTAAATTTTTATGCACAAAAAATAGAACTTGTTAAATTGATTCTCAAGGGAGGTTCATCTAATTCTCAGAAGTGACTGACATGTATGTTTCGCTGTTAGGCTACTCAAGGATGCACTACATGATACACAATTTGGTACCCGATATGAACATGTATTGGGTGCTCTCCTCTCAGTAGGAGGAAGAAAACTCAGAGACGAACTTTCTAAGCAGACGAAACTTGTACAGCTCCTAGGAGGAGTAGCAGAAAAAGTAAAACAGGCTAGTGGATCAGCCAGACAGGTAACAGAATACTACTTTCTCTTTGTCATATTGAAAGAGAATATTTGATGAAAGAGAATATTTGATGTTAAAAGATCTTTGTCATACTGATAAAATAAATTTTTACTCTATCATGAGACTCCCAATAGAACTCCAACTAAACCCATGTTATTTGGGGAAAGTAATAATTCAAAGGTTGTTGTAAATATATAGGAAAAGATTTCATGACCTAGCTCAAAAAATCAATCATGTATCCATTACTTCTCTCCACTGAACCTAGAGCCTTTGTGCTGGGCTCAAACTTGAGGTCTTGCCTCAGCCTTCTAGAGTGCTGGGGTTAAAGACAGTTCAGATTTTTGTTTCAACACCTATTTTTAAAAACTTTTAAGAATGAATTGCTGAGTCATATGGTAATTCTATGTTTAATTTTATTAAGGAATCATGTATATATAATATATATAATTTACGTTCCTGTTAGCAATACAGAAGAACTCCACCTCCTTACAAACATTTGTTATTTTCTGAGATATGGGAGTCTGTAAAATTTTTTATGTTTGTATTTTGCATTTTAGAAATTTAAGGGTCTCATTCATGATATGCATGTATTGAACCATTAAGCCATTTCTGTATTTAAATTTTGAGACAGGGTCTCACTGTGTAGCCCAGGCCGGCCTCAAACTCCGCATCTTCCTGCCTGAGCCTCTCTAATAATTGGAATTACAGGTGTGCATAAATCACACGTGGCTCAAGTTTTTGCTTCTCTGCTAGTATTTGTATTTATTTTTATTTTTTAAAATTGTGATCTTTCTGCCTCAGCCTTCCAAGTAGCTGTAACTGCAAGTGTGCACCACCACATCAGGTTCACCACATCAGTATTTATAAGCCATTCCTATAGGCAAAATAACAGTCAAGAGCTATGTACATTTTTAGCTATAATGTATTAGGGTGCTCTCTGTCTCTTTTTTTTTTTTTTTTTTTTTAATTGGCAGAACCAGGGATTGAACTCATACAAGGGTGCTCTCTTTAAAAAAGTAAAAGCTGTGCCTCTATATACTTTTTTCTTCACTAAGATTATGAAATATTTCCTACCATTGGATATTGTCTTAAAGTTTCTTTCTTTCTTTTTTTTTTTTTTTTTTGCAGTACTAGGGGTTGAATAACTGTTAGCAACCTTTAATATTTTTTGTGTATTGGTTGGCCATACATATTTTTCCCTCTTTCTGAAGCCTTTGATCATTCCGATTTTACATTTGCAGTCAAAGTGAACACATTTAGCAACAATTTTTTGGACCATTTTACAATTGGGTATTTTATAATTTGTGTCTACAGCATAATTTATTGTCTTAAACATAGGTCTTAATTTTTATTATGTATTTACAATAACAGTTTCTTTTTACAGGTTGTCCTCCAAAGGAGTATGGAAAGAGTACAGACTTTTTTTTTGAGAAATAAATGCCGTCTCCCTCTCAAACCAAGTCTAGTGGCAAAAGAGTTAAATGTTAAGGTAACATAATACTAAGTTCATATTAGATTTCAAAATATATGTAAAAAGAGAGAAAATGAGCAGGTATATGTAAAGTAAGTGAAGGGGCTGGGAAAATAGTTCAGTGGAATAAGTGCTTGCCTGCGGTCTGAGTTTGATCCACCTGGTACTGCCGAAACATAAAAATAAAGTAAATGAGGATGAAACCTTCATAATTTGGTTATAAATATATTAATGTTTGATTCTACAGATAATTAACCCAGACACTATGTTAAGTAGAAGCAGAGATTTCATCCCAGGACTGCCACACTTGGTCAGCCTTGTGATCCATATGTTTGGCTCCTTTCCCTAATAAAAAGCAGCAGAGGATAGTTTGTGAGGGGAAGTACCTTAAGACATTTATAAGGCTCAAATTTGAATTATTTTTGTCCTAGGTTTTTAAGTTTTTGCTTCTCTGTTTATGATATATTGCTTATATAGCATGCGGGGGGATCAAACTCAAGACCTTGTGCTTGACAGGCAGGCAGACACACTGCTGAGCTATGTCCCTGGCTTGCTATGTCTAAATCTTTATATATTTTATATATAATATATTTTATAACGCCGGGCGTGGTGGCGCATGCCTGTAATCCCAGTACTCGGGAGGCTGAGACAGGAGGATTGTTGCGAGTTCGAGACCAGCCTGAGCTACAAAGTGAGCTCGAGGCCAGCCTGAACTGCATAGTGAGACCCTGTCTCAAAAAGACAAAAAAAAAAAAAAAAAAAAAAAATTTTATATATAATATATATATATATATATATATATATATATATATATATATATATATATATAGTGTGTGTGTGTATGTGATGCCAGATCATCTAAGAATCATATCTTGTGTATTATTTGCCATAATTCAGCAAACAAATGAAAGGGAAAGACAATAAAATCATTAATGTGTTTTTATTTCAGTGTTGTTTTCCTAATGCTTATAACTATTGTATTTGCAGTCGTGTTCCTTCTTCAGTTCTAATGCCGTACCCCTAAAAGTCACCATGGTGAATGCTGATCCTATGGGGGAAGAAATTAATGTCATGTTTAAGGTGGGTTAAAGTTTTTTTCTGAGAAGAAGGGGGAATCTCACTTTGTTGTCTAGACTGATCTTGAACTCTTGGGCTCAAGAGATCCTCCTGAGTCAACTTTCTCAATAGCTGGGATTGCAGATATATGCTATGATACCTGGCTATCGTTGCTTTTTTTTAAAAAATAGCAATTAAAAAATTTATCTAATTCCTTTTCTAGAATTATGAGGCAATTTTAATACTTTAATTTTAATAATTATATGAACATTGCCATTGACATAAGCTGTTTCCAAACAGATTTGAGAACTAATGTAAATAGGGAATAGAGCTATTGGTTGGGCCACACAGATTGAACATATAACTCTAGGCAGTGCCTGTAATACAGACTGATATGAATGGCATGCCCTAGAGTTAGTTATGTAGTACAAAAAGGATGGGGACGGGGAGATGGCTCAATAGAATAAGCGCTTGCCTGGCAAGTACAAGGGCCTGAGTTCAATCCCCAGTTCCGCAAAAAAAAAAGGGGGGGGGACCGACCATGAGCACTAGTACTGATTTTAGTCACTTGTGGAGAACAGCAATATTAGAGTACTGTAGAGTTAGCTCTTACCTATTATAATTCTTGTGTTAATTTATTTTGAAGAAAGAGGGAGATTCTTAATTTTATAAGTGGAGGTTCTATTAGAGCACGTACTGTTAGGTCTTGGGACTCTATGTTTGGTCTTAATGATACAAGTATTTCCTAAAAGAGTATCATCTGTTTTAATTATAGAAACTATGTGTCGGGCCAGAGAGATAGCTCAGTAGAATAAGCACTTGCCTGGCAAGTGCAAGGGCCTGAGTTCAGTCCCCAGTTCTGCAAAAACAAACAAACAAACAAAAAACGAGCAGCTGTATGTGTTAAGTCTTAATATTTGTTAAGGCATTTCCTCTGTTTTCTTTTTTCATTTATGTATTTGGTACAGGGGTCTCACTACAGAGCTCAGACTCATAGTGATCATCCTGTTTTCAGCCTCCCAGCACTGGGATTACAGGCATGTGTCACCACACCCAGACTCATTTGCCTGCTCAGTGCGCCTCAGGGACAGGGCCAGCACAGCATACCAGACCTGATCGAACCCTGGTCCCTGTGCTTTCCAAAGCAGGCACTTAGTCTGATGAGTCTATCTCATTAGCCTTCTTTATTTTTTCATAATTTTCTTGGGAATGGTATTGAACCCAAGTTCTTTTTAGAGCTATAACAGCCTTTTTTTTTTCTTCTTTTAAAATGTATTTAGTACAGGATCTCACAATACAGATCAGACTCATAGTGATCCTGTTTTCAGTCTCCCAAGTGCTGGGATCAAAGGCACGCCACCATTCCCAGTCTCAGTTACCATCTCAGCATGCCCAGGGGGCTGGGCCACCTAGGCATGCTGGGGCTGGAACTCCTGGTCCCTGTATTTGCCATCTGCTTAAGCAGGTGCTTTAATACATTGGACCCTCCCAGCCCATTTTCAAGACAGGGTCTTAACTAAGTCTGTGATCCTTCTACTTCAGCTAGCACACCCAGTTAAACTTAATTATTTTGGAAGGCTTAGTTTCTTTTATTTAATGATAATTGTACATACATAAACAGACTTAAGAAATTATTCAGAGAGGCCTTGTGAATCCTTTACCCAGTTTTTCTCAATTATAGCATCTTATATGATTATAGTACAGTAGCATAATTAGAATATTGGCTTAATACAAATCATCAAAGAGATCGCTAGAGCCAGGGAGATAGCTCAATGACATAAGCACCTGCCTGGCAAGCACAGAGTCCTAAGTTCGATACTCATTAGCCAAAAGAAAGAAAAATATCCCTAGGTAGATCTCAGTGCTGAGGTTCTATCTCATTCTAGAAAGAACGGCTTCTGTCAGAAAATCTACCAATAAGATGCTAGTAGTGTTTAGGGGAAAAAAGTACCCTCCTCTACTTTTGGTGGGACTATAGACTGATGCAGCCACTGTGGAAATGTTTCATTTGACCCAGCTATTTCCCTTCTTACTATCTTCCTGAAAGAATGAAAAGCATTATACCAGGCCTGGCCAGTTAGCTCAGCGGTTTAAAGCACCTGCTTAGGCAAACACAGGGACCAGTGTTTGATCCCCAGTGTGCCATGCTGGTCCTGCCTCTGGGATGCACTGAGATGGCAATTGAAACTGGGCATGGTAGCATGCACCTGTAATCCCAGTGCTTGGGAGGCTGAAAACTGGAGGATCACTGTGAGTCTTGTCTGCGTAGTGAGACACTGTAGACCCTGTACTAAATACATTTAAAAAAAAAAAATCATACCACAGTAATATGTGCATACTCATATTTATAGCAGCATATTTTATAATAGCTTAATTTTGAAAACAGCCCAGATTCTATCAACTGAAGAATAGATTTTTAAAATGTTTTTTTTTAATACAATGGAGTACTAGTAAGCCATAAACAAGATGAGACATTTCTAGGTGAGTGGAAAATGAGATCCAAAATATATAATGGGTATTGTGAAATAGGAAGAAAATGTTCAAATGGGAAAGGATAGAATTGAGAGAGAAAGGAAGAATGGAAGGAAGGGAAAAGAAAAAAGAATAGCACCTCTCCCCAGGTGCTATTATAGGTATGTCATCACGCTGAGCTGGACTAAGTTTTTCCTATGAAGAACAGATACTTATTGACCAAGTAAGTTTTTGAGATAATGAATTTTAAACAACCTGAGTCTATTAGTACTCATCATGTGGAAAAAATGGAAACAAAGTTTTTGTAAATAAAGAGGGGAAGCTGGATTTGAAGGGAGGGGAAGGAGGTGAGGAAAAAGAAGCAGCAAGGTGTATATATAGGTATAAATTCCCTGTGATGAATGTACTCATGTATATCTGAAATTACCAATAAAATTAAAATAAGATCCCTATGTTGCCCCTTCTTTTCTAATTCATAAACCCTAAGGTATATATACTGTTCTGGAAACTGAGATATTAATAGATTAAATAGCTTTCTCTGCAATGCTGCAAAACATATAAAAGGTAGATCAGTTTATTTCATTTTCTTGATTTCAAGGTTGGTGAAGATCTTCGGCAAGATATGCTGGCTTTACAGATGATAAAAATTATGGATAAGATCTGGCTTAAAGAAGGTCTAGATTTGAGGATGGTAATTTTCAAGTGTCTCTCAACTGGCAGAGATCGAGGTAAGTCTGTTAGGCATTTCTTGGTACCTTACATTTTTAAATTTTAAATACTTTTTGTGAGTTTGGTATGTATCACCTGAAAGATCCTGATGTATATAGTTTCTTGTTCAGTTAATTACTGTATTTTTACTATGCTTAAAAAATTGAATCCAGGACCTTAGGTACGATAGCAAACACTATAGTACACTAAATTATATATACTCCCCACCCCTTTTTTTTATTTTGAGATAAGTTGCCACCAAATTGTCCTCAAATTTATAGTCTTTCTACCTCAGCTTCTCAAATAGCTGGAGTTACAGGCATTAATTATCATGCCAGCTTTTTTTTTAAATTTTCATCTAGTGTTACTTTACTGGTGCAAATGTTCATGATTAAATCTCTTCAAAAAGAAACAAAAATTCAGGAAGCCAGGCCTGATGGTGCCCTCACTAAGGAGCCGAAGCAAGAGATTGCCAAAACTTTGAAGGCAGTTTGGAACACATAGTAAGACCCTGTCTCCAAAAAAAAAAAAAAAATCTCAGTGGGTAGCCCTGTTAAACCTTTGCAGTAACCAGAGGTGTCTGTTAATTAACCAATAAAGATTTTATAGATGTCACTTTTTTTTTTTTTTAAGATAGAGTCTTGCCTTGTAATCCCAGCTGGCCTTGTATTCACTATATAGCCCAGGCTGGATTTTCCTGCCTCAGTCTCCTGAGTGCTTTTATGACAGGTATAAATCATCATACTGGGCTGTATGAACTAAGAAGCCACATCCAAGTTAAAAAGTTTTATTTCATCTCTGCTGAATAAAATAGTAATTACAGAGTTTTTCCTATGAAGAACAGATATTTATCTTACTGACCAAGTAAGTTTTTGAGATAATAAATTGTAAACAATCTGAGCATATTGGTATACATCATGGGCTCAGTAAGTAACAACAGTTCTTTTTGTTGTTATTTCAATCCTACGATTTGAACCCAAGGCCTTCACAATCTTCAACCCTTCTCAGCTTTCTTTTTGGGGGGGCGGGGGCGGGGGCGGCTACCCAGAATCTCAGTAAGTAAGTTGCCCAGTCTGGACTGGAACTTGATATCTCCCTGCGTCAGACCCCCAAAATGCTAGGATTATGGGCATATTCCACTACCATGCCCAGCTGCAGCCAGCTATCATTGATTTTAGCAGCAAATATTTGTTGAATGTCATCTATAAAATGATACTGTGAGTGGCCGGGGAAATGGCTTAGTAGAAGCCTGAGTTCATTCCCCGGTTCTGCAATAAGTAAGTAAGTAAGTAAGTAAGTAAGTAAGTAAATAAATAAATAAATAAATAAATAAATAAATAAATAAATAAAGGCTTAGTAGAAGCCTGAGTTCATTCCCCGGTTCTGCAATAAATGAATAAATAAATAAATAAGAGGAGGGTTGGGGAGATAGCTCAGAGAATAAGTGCCTGCTGGGCAAGTGCAAGGGCCTGAGTTCAATCCCCGGTTCTGCCAAAAGAAAAAATAAATAATAATTTAGCCGGGCATGGTGGCGCATGCCTATAATCCCAGCACTTGGGAGGCTGAGGCAGGAGGATTGTTGTGAGTTCGAGACCAGCCTGAGCTACAAAGTGAGCTTAAGGTCAGCTTGAACTGCATAGTGAGACCCTGTCTCAAAAAAGACAAAAAAAAAAAAAAATAAAAAATAAGAGGGCCAGGGAAATAGCTCAGTAGAGTAAGTGCTTGCCTTGTAAGCGCAAGGTCCTGAGTTCAATCCCTGGTATACTACAAAATAAAAATATTGTGAATTTTTATGAAGTGTACCGTATCTAGTTACTCATCTAGTTTTCTAGGATATTTTTTATTGTTTGTGATAAAATGCCTATAATATAGGGATTCACTGCATTTCATGGTAGGTCATCTTATCTAGGATAGCTCTAATAGGTGTAGAGTTCGTTCTTATATTTAGTGGAGTAATTTGTGATAGCTTTTTATTCATTGATTCTATATCTGTTCAAGAACTGTCATATAATTATATTGAAGGTCTCTTAAAGATAACCAATATCACTGCCACAGGATTTTTCTGCCAGTATCAGATTGAACCCAGGGCCTTTCCATTGAGCTACAATTATTCTCAGCCCTTTTTAAATTTATTTTTATTTTGAGACAGGTTCTTACTAAATTGCCCAGGCTGGCTTCAAACTTTCAATCTCTACCTTGGCTCCCCAGGTTGCTGGAATTATAGATGTATGCCATGTGTCAGCTTGTTTCTTATTTTAATCTAGTGTTACTTTACTGTTGTTATGTTTTTTAATATTTTTTGAGATAGGTCTTGCTAAATTGCCTGTGCAGAGTTTGATCTAGTGATCCTCTTGATTCATCCTCCCAGAATGGTAGGATTATAGATGTTTGCAACAACACCAAACCCTGCCTCAGATCTTGAGTTCATCTTTTTCAGTCATTTATCAAGGGTGGCTCTAAATTATTATCTGGTTGTATTTCTTATCAAGAGTTCAAATAACCCACTCTAAAAATGACACCTGGGTTTTGTAGAAAAAGGCACCTGAATTTTCAAAGTGCCATATGTATGCACAAAAGAAATGGTAAGTTTTTATGCCTCATCTTTGCCATCTGTACATTGTATGTTTTGTGTGCTGGACTCATGTCAATTAATTCTGTCATATTTGACCCTCTAGTTTTCAGCTTCTTGGGTTCTTTGTAAAATATAATTCTTGTTATATGTTGTGGAACCTTTTAGTGTGTGTCATAAAGAGATTTGAAATAAATATATTCTTGAAACTTTTGTTAAATTATTAGAAGAGGAAATGTTTCCCAAGTACCAACCTTTGTGGTATGCAATTAGAGACCACCTTCAGGTGATGACATAGTCAAGTATGATATTTGACTATGTAACATTTTTATCTTGTTAACCATTTCACATTACTCTGCTTTATGCATCAGGAAGCAGAGGAGCCTTTAGTTTCCTTTGTTCAAGTTAAGTGTGCAGAGTTTTTCTTGTCAAAAAAGAAAGCAGATCTATGTAAGAATTCTTGCTGGTTGTCACATAAATCTTATAAGGTGGAAATTATTTTATCAAGAAAGACTCCTCAATAAGCTGCTTTCATCTCAATTAGTTTATTTGTCACTATACTACTCATATATTTGAACTGCTGCTTCTTTTGAAATTCCTCCTTGTTTTTTGTGTTGCCTCTAATGATTGAATTCTTCTATGTGCTTGCCTTATACTAACCTTTTTATGTAACATGAAGAAATACAGCTATACTCTCTTGAAATTCAGTAATGATGTTTACATTTTCCAAACATTTATTTTGTATTGGTATACTTAATTTTTCTTTTTCTATATTTATAACTTGTATAGATTTTTTTCTTTTATGTCCCCTCAGGGCAGAGTCTATTGCCTTACTTCACTTTGGTCCACTGTTTCATACATGGTGATTAGACACAGTCATAGAAAAAAGATTGGAAGACTCATTAAGAAAATTTATCACTGAGAACTATAAACTATAAGGTGATGCACCCAAAATAACATTAAAGAGCCTAATGTGCTGAGATGCTGGATGCTTCTTTGAACCCCAGCACTCAGGGAGACTGAGACAGAATGCAAGTTTGACCTTAGCCCCAGTAATTTAGCAAGATTCTGTCTTAAAAATTAAAAGGGACTGGGGAGGGCCAGGGAAATGGGTCAGTGGAATAAGCACTTCTCTGCCCTGGTGAGCACAAGGGCCTAAGTTCAATCCCTGGGTCCGCCAAAAAAAAAAAAAAAAACAGGTAGGGGGGGGACTGGGGATGTAGCTCATGTAAAGGCCCTGTACTAAGGAAGAAAGGGTGGGGAGGCAAATGAGTTCCCTCTGTTACATGTAACTACACTGCTGAAATTAGAACCTACCCCGAGTGCTTTCTTTTTTCTTTTTTAAATGTATTTAGCACAGGGTTTCATTGCAGCTCAGACTCCTACTGCTCCTCCTGTTTTCAGCCTCCGCAGTACCAGCCTGAGGTTGAACTCCAGTCCCTGTGCTTGCCTAAGTAGGCATTTAGTTCACTGAGCTATCTCACTGGTCCCACCCCAAGTACTTTATCTAATGGTGACCTGGAGGCCTTAGTCAATTTGGTTTTCCTCAGTATCCAAAGGAAATCTCTGTTTCATCTTTTCCTCCCTCTCCCTTTCCCCATGCTAGGGATTGATCTCAGAAAGTACTGAAGAGCCGGGCGTAGTGGCACATGCCTGTAATCCAAGCACTCAGAAGACTGAGACAGGAGGATTGTTGTGAATTCAAGACCAGCTTGAGCTACAAAGTGAGCTTAAGGCCAGCCTGAATTGCATAGTGAGACCCTGTCTCAAAAAGACAAAAAAAAAGGAAGTATTGAGCTACATTCCCATTCCTTTTTATTTCAAGATGGGGGTTTTACTGAGTTGCCCACGCTGGCTTTGAACCTGTAGTACTCCTGCCTCAGCTTCCCAAGTAGTGGGGATTACACCCTTTATTTTTAAAATACATAAATAAATTTAAAGTTATATGAATAATATGTATACATAGTAAAATGTCCAGATAACATATAACAGAATAAATTGGAAAGTAAATTTTTGTTTCTGTTGTACCTCCATTCTTGATGTTAGGCAGCCTTACCCCACTTGCATAGTTTTCAGGGACTACTTTGTATATATTCTGAGATGCAGAATAGCTTTGTTGTGCAGTTTTTTAAAAAGGAAGGTACAGTTCTCCATCTTGATTTTTGTTTTTAAATGACTTTATTTTGAAGATCTTTTTACATAAGCATATAAAGACCTCTCACTGTAGTCATTGTATAAATAGCCTATGATTTCATGTAATTTATTATCTATTAATAATTATTTACTTTTGCAGTCCTGGTGATTGCACTCAGGTAGTACTGAAGTCCATCTACAGCAATCTCCTCCTCTTTAAATTTTGAGATAGGTTCTTGCTAAATTGCCCACAGTGGCCTCAAATTTGAAATCCTCTTTAGCTTCCTGAATAGCTAGTGGTGAACTGCAGCAATCATCCTGAGTGCTGGGATTACAGCCCTGCACCACCATGCCCAGCTTAACATTCCATTTATAGGCAAAGAAAGCACAAATTTATGTGTCACAAAGACCATCTTTATGTGTTTGTCTTTTTTTTTTTTTCTTTTGGCAGAAGTGCTTATTCTATCCAAGCCATCTCCCCAGCTCCCGTGTGTTTGTCTTATCAAAAGGGTTTAATGTGATCTTATGCAACAAATACATTACTAGAGACAGTGTTTCTTGCTGAAATGGCACATGTATATAATAAAGTAACTTTATCTTTATCTTAGTTACTTTTCTTTTGTTGATGAGATAAAAATACCTGATGCCCAAAATTAAGGAAGAAAAGATTTATTTAGCTCACAATTTGTGGAGGTTTCAGTCATATTCAGCTGGCTCCAAGGCAGAGTGGCATGGAAAAACAGCAGTAGTTCATGACTGCAGAAGACAAAAACAACAAGAGCAGAAGGTCCGGATGTGGGAGGGTGGGGGGCACAAGCCTTTTTCTCTCCCTTATATTGTATGCAGTCTTGCCCACCCTAGGGCAGGTGTAGATCCATCCCAGGATTAGACCATGAATCAATCACAAACTCTAGAAGCCCATACCCATGACTGCATGAGGCTTTGGGGGACATCGAGACAAAAATTATAACCACCATCAAGGTCAGTATCATTTAGTTTACAATTAAAATTACTAGGTAGTTGTGGTGGTACACATATATAATGTGGCATTCTGAGGCTGGGCAGGAGGATCTAAAGTTTTAGCACCGTTTTCTTGGGTCAGGGGGCTGGGAAAATAGTTCAGTGTAAAGGCCCTAGACTCAGTACTCAGCATTGCCCCACTCTGCCCAAAAGATTCTCCTTTTGGATTAGACCTCACACATATAGTCAAAAATCAACTTGTGTGTACATGGTCCTCAGTTTGATTCCCAGTACCAAAAAGAAGCAACTTCTGCATGTTGAATGCTTTCAAAAAGAAAAATAATTTCCAGTACCCACATTTATCTGCTGTAGTGTGCCAGGCATGTTTTTTTGGAAAATGAGAATTGTTATATGGTGTCTTATGTCAAATACTGAAAGTGCTGAGTATGGGTGGCACACACTTATAATTCCTGACACTTATAAAACTGAAGCCAGTGAATTGTACATTTGAAGCCAGGCTATGTAACTCAAGACCTAATCTCAAAGTATAAAAAAGGGCAGGGGCTCAGGGGTAGAGAGCCTGTGTGTTCAATCCCCAGGATTAGAAAGGAGTTAGGATTGAAAGGTGCAATTCTTTTTAAAGCTTGCTTTTGGAAGATATTTTTACATGGCTTACTGTTTTGTCGTTAAAGGCATGGTGGAGCTAGTTCCTGCTTCAGATACTCTCAGGAAAATCCAAGTGGAATATGGTGTGACTGGATCCTTTAAAGATAAACCACTTGCTGAGTGGCTGAGGAAATACAATCCCTCTGAAGAAGAGTATGAGAAGGTGGTTAGCAGGTCTCTTTATTCTAAATAACTGAAAATGTGTTACAACATTTTTAAGTGCTTTGATTGGCTAGTTCTGGTGATTAAGTAAACAGTTATCAAGAAAAGTGTCTTTATGTAGAAAAAAATATATGACAGAATCCATTTAATGTCAAGAATATGAATAAAATCAATGTTAACTTACCCCCAAAATATTCCAAACACATCATTAGAAACCAGCAAAAGATATTTTTATAATCCAGAATGTTGTATTTCCCAAGTATCTTGGAAGAAGTTACTGCACTGAGTAAAGGCTACATTCTGTATTTAAAGGAACAGATTATGGGCCTAGCTGTCTAGGCTTGAGTTTGACTCTCAAGTCACTCACCAGCTACAGGGCCTTGGGAGAGTTCTTTTAACGTCTATATGCCTCAGTGACCTCTGCTATAAAATGCTATAGTTTACATGATGGTATCATTTACACTTTATTTTATTTTTACTTTTTACGGAACTGGGGATTGAACTGAGGCCCTTGAGCTTTACAGGAAAGCACTTATTCTACTGAGCCATCTCCCCAGCCCCTACATTATAGACTGTGACTGTAAAAATGATCATATAGTGTTAGTGAATTATAAGGAATTAAATGAGTGTGTCTATATACAGTATAGAAAAAGCTCACAGCATTGAGTAAAGTATATCATTGATGTTTTTCTTATTGGAAACACCAATTTTTGTATTTATTTTAGTTGTGTTTTGAATTACATAAGAGAAAATGGCAGTCTCTTAGTACACAAGTCTGTCATGATCCGAGCTTGCCTTAAGGAAAACTCACAAGCACTTTGAATGGTGATGTAAGTTTTCATTGTCATTTAACTGTCAGCTTTCTGTGTTATTAGTGTATCTTCTATAAACATATAAGTGCCATGTTGAGTTGTGAGGACAAAGCACGGGAATTTTGATCTTTATGGATCTTTTGGATTGTAAGGTCAATGCTTTTTCTTATTTGTAGAGTGGGGGGAAGCAGTGCAGCAGTAGCCAATACCTGTTTATAGTAATGCTGGCTTGTAGGTTTTTTTAGTGAGTTGTATGACACAAAACAGTTGTTAAGTAGCTTACATTAAGTACCTCTTATGTTGATATTTTTTATTGAACAAGAAATACAGTGGAATAAAACTGACTGAGTTTCATCTTGGCTCTGCCATCTGACAGTTGTGATCATGGGCAAATAACCTCTCTGTTTCAGTTTCCCTTATCTGTAAAATGTTAGAAATAATAGTTGCTTATGTCATTGATTTGTTGTGAGATTATTGATAAGTTCCTGTATAGCATATTATATATACAGGGATAAAGGTAGGAAGGAGTATGCCTGGTTTGCAATAAGGGCTCTATAAAAATCTATTATCTTTTGTAATAATTTCTGGAGGGTTATAGAATGAAATTAACCACATGGGCAAACAGCTACATGACTGACTGCACTACTCAAAAGTGTAGTATGAGCCAGACATAGTAGGTGTATGTGCCTGTAATTGAGCAGTTTGGCAAGCTGGAACAATAGTCTTAACAGTTTCAGCCTACCCTGAATGGTTGAATGATTTAGTAGGGACCCTGTCTCAAAAAATTTTAAGGATGTATTTGTTTAAAGGCTGGGACTGTAGCTCAGTGTGAAGGACCTAGATTCAGTCCCTAATACTACCACCCAAATAAAAGAAGGAAGGGAGTAGGTAATGCAAAATATTGAAAATAAACTAAACGTACATGCTTCAGATGAAAATATTCATTGTATACATCTTTTTGTAGCTTAATTCCATGTGGTAAGCAGCAAGGTATGTGAGAAACAGGAATCCTACGTAATGCTTCAAAGGCAGTGCATATTCTTAAGTAGGAACTGAGAGGATCCTTACCTGGTGAAAGAAAAAAGTCGGAGAGCAAGGGGCATTGGGAGAGCCACTTGCTGAGTGGCTGAGGAAATACAGTCTTTCTGAAGAAGAGTATGAGAAGGTGGTTAGCAGGTCTTTTAATTACTTTAAGAAGAGTATTGTTGAAATATAAAAGCTAGTTTTTATTACTATAAAACAGTTTACTATTGAGAGTAGATTGTGACAATGTTTTAAAAGTGATACATTATGGGATTGGGGAGATGGCTCAGTGGAATAAGCGCTTCCCTGGCAAGCGCAAGGGCCTGATGTGTTATTTTTTGGTTCCGCCAAAAAATAATAGTAATAATAAAATAAAAGTGATACATTAATCTTTATAAATCTTGTTCCATTCGAAAATAATTTGTTTCCTAAAATAATTTTGTATCTTTATTACAGGCTTCAGAGAATTTTATCTATTCTTGTGCTGGGTGCTGTGTAGCCACCTATGTTTTAGGCATTTGTGATCGACACAATGACAATATCATGCTTCGAAGTACAGGACATATGTTCCACATTGACTTTGGAAAGTTTTTGGGCCATGCACAGATGTTTGGTAGCTTTAAAAGGTACTAATAATATTCTTTCATGGTTGCTAAAGAAATGAGACATGTCTCATTTCACAGATTAATGTCCCAAACCTTCCCCTTCTTGCTCTGCTTTGTTATATGGCTCCCTGTGAACATAACTGGGGATAAAAATGCCTGAAAAGGTGATTCTACACTAGTAGACAAAGTGAGTAAATGTTTAAAACTTTGTTGAAATGAATTGTCATAACTAGTTTGGAGTATTTCTTAGAAATGTTTTTCCATTTGTATAATGGAAATGTATAAAAAATTTTTCCATTTGTATAATGCATAAGTATAAAAATTTTCTTTGTAATCACTATTTATAATCTCTTTGGTTAGATGTATTAGAGAAATTTTCATACATGAGATCTTCCAAATAATGAAATTATTAAGTGAAAGCTTTTCTGAAAATAATGACTATTTGAGAATGAAAGAAATTCAAAAAGGAAAAAAAACCCCAGAAACTTAATATTGCCTGTACTAAGTTTTTCTACTTGGAAACCCTACTCTGAAATTTCCCAGATAGCTTAATTTAATAACTATACAACAGCAATAGCCCTATTTGAATACCTTCTGTAAGTAATGTTTTATGTGTACTTTCATTTAAAACAGGGACCGGGCTCCTTTTGTGCTTACCTCTGATATGGCATATGTCATTAATGGGGGTGAAAAGCCCACCATTCGTTTCCAGTTGTTTGTGGACCTCTGCTGTCAGGCTTACAACTTGATAAGAAAGCAAGCAAACCTGTTTCTTAACCTCCTTTCACTGGTAACTTTATTTTTACAACCATTTGATTAATTTTATATTAGTATAGGTGTTTTAATACCTAAAAAGTACTTAGTGATTTTTGGAATAAAATTTACTATAGCCGCTAATGTCACCTATATTAGTAAAGTAATAGTACAAACTTCATTTATTAAAAGGAAAAGTAGTGACACTGGAGGTTGAGGAACAGTAATAGTTACGCTCAAGAAGGGTGCCTAGGGATGCTGGTGAATGTTTTTTTGTTTGTTTGGGGTTTTTTTGTATTTAATGTAAGGTCTCACTATACAAATCAGACTCATAGTGATGCTCCTGTTTTCGGCTTCCCAAGTGCTGGGATTACGGGCATAGTTACCACACCTAGTCTCAATCCCATTTTAGCTTGCCCTGGGGGTGGGGCCAGCACAGCACAGTGAGGAAAGAACTCTGTGTCAGAGTTCTTCTTCTTTTTTTTTTTTTTTGGTGGTACCAAGGATTGAACTCAGGCCCTTATGCTCGCCAGGGAAATGCTTATTCCACTGAGCCATCTCCCTGGCCCCTCTTCCTTTAACTAGAATTAAAGTAAATAAAACTAATAAACAGTGATTAGTGTTTTGTTTTGTTTTGTTTGGACAGAACCAGGGATTGAACTCAGACCCTGGCAAGCGCTTATTCTACTGAGCCATCTCCCCAGCCCTGATTAGTTTTATTTACTTTAATTCTAGTTATTTAACCAGCAGAAAATTTAACTCACGAACTTTTTTTTTTTTTTTCTACAGATGATTCCTTCAGGGTTACCAGAACTTACAAGTATTCAAGACTTAAAATATGTTAGAGATGCACTTCAGCCCCAGACTACAGATGCAGAAGCTACAATTTTTTTTACTAGGTATGATATATCTAAGTATATTGTTGAGGGCATATACAATTTGACTTTGATCTCTTTTACTTTAAAACTATAAAGTCTCAGAGGGGGGAAACTAATTCATAATGTTAGTTAATTATCATAAGACTAAAGTGTTGGGCTGAGGAAGTAGCTCAGTGATGGGATGCTTGCCTATCATGGGGGAGGCCGGAGTTCATTCCCACGCACTGCCAAAAGTAAGTTTTTTACTAAATAAATAAAAGATTGCTTGGTGTGGTCGTTCATATCTATAGTTCCAGCATTTGGGAGGCTGAGGCTTGAAGATAGTCACATGTTCAAGGGCAGACTGAGCTATATGGTAATTTCAAGGCCAGGCTGAACTACATAGCAAAACTCTTAGAAAGATTTCTGTGCTAATCTGTTTTTCAGGATTAAATGATAATAATTGCCAAGGATGGTTTAAGTAGTTAAAATAGCAAATTATAGGACACTACTAGATAATGTGGTAGTTAAAACATATATGCCAATGTGGGCAATTCAGTCTATCAGTATTTAAAAGCAGGTCTTCCTGGCAGATGGGTTCTTTTTTCTTTTTTCTTTTTTTTTCTTTTTTTTTTTTTTTTGCGAAACTGGAGATTGAACTCAGGCCCTTGCACTTGCCAGGGAAGTGCTTATTCTACTAAGCCATTTCCCTGGCTTTCAAATGTCTTCCTAAGATCTGGTGACAAGGTTGGTTACAGACTGCTGCTGCCAAGCTCTTTTTTTTTTTTTTTTTTCCTTGCATTTTGCCACTCATCAAAATCACTGGATTGAGGACAACCCACTCGGACCCCCCTGTAGTGCCTCTCTCAGACAGGAGCTTTCTTTCCCTCAATAAATATATTGTGCTCATTAAAAAAAAGTCAAATCACTGGACAGGATTTTCGTAATCGTAACAGATAGGGCCAAAATGAACTAAAGCTGACTTTTGCAAAGTCTTACAAACTAATCTTGACAGTTTAGGTGATTTGGTTTTTGTTGTTGTTTATGTTTTTAGGGAGAGAAAGATTGGTTTACTCCCCTGGGTAAAACAGAGCAGGTCTGTTTGGACTTTTATAACAAAATGCTGTGTGTAGCCTTTTGGGTTAACCCACAGAATTTTATTTTCTCAGTCCTAAAGGCTAGAAGTACAAGATCAAGGAGCAGTCTGCTTAGATTCATAATTAGGGCTCCCTCCCTGAACTGTTAAGTGGCTGCTTTCTTGTGGTGTCCTCATAATGTATGGAGAAGACTCTTGTCTCTTATAAGGACACTTAATGGATCTAAATTCCACCTTTATGACCTCATTAACCTTAATTCTTTAAAGGCTTCATCTGTAAATAAATTCACATTTATTGAGGATTGGGCTTCAACATAAGAATTGCTGGGAATACAAACATTTAGTGCATGACAGGGCCAGCTACCTGTGTTCAGGATTCTTTCACTTATCTTTTTCAATGCATCATCTAACTTCTGACATCAAATTCTTAACTGTGTACTTTTTCTTTCTTTTTTTCCCCCCTTGGGCTGGCTCAGCCCACCCTGAGGCAGGGTTGGCATGGCATGTGGTGCTGGGGATTGAACTGCAGGCCCTTTAGACCACTGAGCTATCTTGCCAGTCCTGTACTTTCTGTTTTTTGAGACAGGGTCTTCCCATTTACCTTAGACTGGCCTTCAATTCACTATTATAGCCTACACTGGCTTCAAAACTGCAGTCCTCTCTCTTAGCCTCCTGAGTAATGGGATGTCAAGGATTCACCCAGGTTCTGTTGTACCACTTGATAGAAATTTTAAATTTAAACTTAAACTTTTTAATGATATTGGAATGAAATGCACGTGTGCACTTATTTTTACACCTACCACTAAGTTAATAAGTTCCTTCATATATATATAATATGCTGTTGGGTTTTTTTGTTTGTTTGTTTGTTTTTGGTACAGGGTCTGGAGCAGTTCAGACTCTAGTGATCCTCCTATCTCAGCCTCCCTAGCACTGGAATTGCATGCTCAGAGTCGCCATGGCACACATGGTCCAGAGCTAGCAAAGCATGCCATACTGGGGATCAGCCTCAGGATGTTGCATTTACAGGCAGCTCTCTCCCCAGCCCATGGTTTTGGTGTTTTAAGACAGGGTACTACTGTATAGTTCAGACTGCACATAAACTAACTATAGCCCAGGTTGGCCTTGAATTTGCAGCAATCCTCCTGCTTCAGGATCCTGGGTCCTGGGATTATGGGATTACAGGCATGTGCCACCTTGCCCAGTTGTATATGTTGAAACATAATCTCACTTGGTTGTCCCGGTGGGACTTGAATTTGTGAGTCTCCTGCTTTAGCCTCCCAGAATGCTAGGATTACAGGCATGTGCCACAGCTCCAAGCTTGGATTGTCATAGTAGGATAATCAAGTCACCTTTTGCACAACTGAGCATCATTTCTTTGTTCTGCCAAAATTTGGGGGGATGACATATATTGTAACAGATCTTTGGCCTAAAGAACAGAGGAGAAGGGGCCAGTGAGATAGCTCAGGGGACTAAAACACTTGCTTAGGCAAGCACAGGGACCATGGTTCGATCCCTAGCACCACATGCATCAGACCTGTCCCCAGGGTGGGCTGAGCCAACCAGAGTCCAGGCACATGCCTATAATCCCTATGTTGGGGAGGCTGAAACCAGGAGGATCACCACGAGGCCAAGCTGCATAGTGAGACCCTACAACAACCAAATACATTTTTTTTTTTTTTTTTGTCTTTTTTGAGACAGGGTCTCACTGTGCAGTTCAGGCTGGCCTTAAGCTCACTTTGTAGCTCAGGCTGGTCTCGAACTCACAACAATCCTCCTGCCTCAGCCTCCCTAGTGCTGGGATTACAGGCATGCGCCACCACGCCCGGCTCTAACAACCAAATACATTTAAAACAAACAAGGGAAGTCCTTAGTAGGGGAGAATCTATTTAATGCTTTTAAAAGTGTTTTTCTTTATCCTTTGTTATATTGAAAGACTATTGTATGTGCCCCTGTGATACAGTATTAACAAACATTCTAATTGTTTTATAGGTTGATTGAATCCAGTTTGGGAAGCATTGCCACAAAATTTAACTTTTTCATTCACAACCTTGCTCAGCTGCGTTTTTCTGGTCTTCCTTCTAATGATGAACCCATCCTTTCATTTTCACCCAAAACATACTCCTTTAGACAAGATGGTCGGATTAAGGAAGTCTCTGTTTTCACATACCATAAGAAATACAACCCAGATAAACATTATGTGAGTGTGGTTTCAATGTCTATAGGCAATACCGCATGATATCGTTGTCCCTCATATGCCTTGCATTAACTCTGTAGAAGTATAAATATGTGTTTTGTTCATGCTTATTCCTTCTATGAATGATCTAAAGTAATTGTACTTGAAGCACTCTTATTTTCGAAGACAGGGTGTCATTATATAGTTCAGGCTGCCTTGAATTCACTATGCAGCTCAGGCTGATGTGAAAATCATGGCATTCCTCCTGCCTCAGCTGCTCTCAGTGGTGGAATCACAGGCATGTGTCCCCATGCCTGACTGCTAAATTTTAAAAAGCTAGTTGTAGTACATACCTGTAGTTCCAGCACTGGGGAGGCTGAGGCAGAAGGATCCAAGTACTCGTCCACTGAGCTACACCTTTAGCTACTGGGCTAATATTTTTATTACATAATAGCTCTCAGGGAAAAAAAAAAAAACCAGCTCTCAGTACTGTCAGTTTTTACAATTTCATAATTGATAGATCTTTAAAAGCCATTTCACTATTTTAACCATTTTATTGTACTGTAATTATACTATGAATATACCAAATTTTTATAAATACATAGCCCTCAATTCACTTCTGGTTTTTCTTTTTCTTTTTTTTTTTTTTTTTTTTTTTGTCTGAGACAGGGTCTCACTATGCAGTTCAGGCTGGCCTTAAGCTCACTTTGTAGCTCAGTCTGGTCTCGAACTCACAACAATCCTCCTGCCTCAGCCTCCCGAATGCTGGGATTACAGGCATGTGCCACCGGCATACTTCTGGTAGCTATGTTTCACTTTTCACATCGGTATTATAATCTTTTTCTGTGCTGGGAATTGAACTCAGGACCTTGTACTAACCAGACAGGCACTGTGTAGCTGAGCTACATCCTTGGCCCCCAGTATTATCTTTTTTTCTTTTCTTTTTTTTTTTTTTTGGTGGTGCCAGGGATTAAACTCAGGCCCTTAGGCTTGCAAGGCAAGCACTTATTCTACTGAGCCATCTCCCCGTCTTTTTATTTATTTAAATGTGTTTGGTACAGTGTCTTACTACACAGCTCTGACTCTGAACCTCCTGTTTTCAGTCTCCCCACTGCTGGGATTAAAGGTGTACATCACCACGCCCTGGGGCAGGGCCAGTGTGGCATGTGGTGCTGGGAAAAGCCCGTGCTTAGTCCACTGAGCTGTCTCGTCAGCCCTATAATCTTTAAAGTACCAGAACTTGAAATAGTCTCAGTAGCTAATAAAACATTTATTGGGGCTGGGGAGATGGCTCAGTAGAATAAGCGCTTGCCTGGCAGGTACAAGGGCCTGAGTTCAATCCCCAGTTCCACCAAAGAAAAAAAATTATTTTCCCTCACTTTATTATATTTTGCCCCCCCCCTTTTTTCATGGTGTGGAAATGGAACTCAGCTGCATCCTTCACCCTCCATTTGTGCTTTAAAATGCGCTGCTTTTTACCATTTTCATTAGAAATGAACTAGATTTATAGATTTGGGAAAGTATATTGAATCCTGGAAATAAAATGGCTTTCAAGTTCTTATGTATTTTACCATGATTAATGGTCACTCTTAATATTGTATTTGCTATTAAATACAGTGACTTGTATTGGCAGTTTCCTATTCATGACATGTATTACCAAATTATAAGCATTTGCATTATAAATGTGTTCTTCTCCCAGGAAAGGAAATTTTTTCTTATACATTTAATGGAGTTGTCATGGGATTCTTTGCAGATATATGTTGTCCGAATTTTGAGAGAAGGACAGTTTGAACCATCATTTGTATTCCGGACATTTGATGAATTTCAGGAACTTCACAACAAGCTCAGCATTATTTTTCCACTTTGGAAATTACCTGGGTATGTTCCCACCCTTGTTCAAGCACTTTGTTGTAGGGAACAATTTATTCTCAAATGTAGATACAAAGCATAATGCACTTAGAGTTGGATGATGGCCCGGCTTATTTTTCCTTTGTCTCACAAGGGCCTAACACAGAACTAGTCATAGAAAAGGAGTTGTAAGTTTCTTTCTTTTTTTTTTTTTCCTTGTTGTTTTGGTTTGGTTTGGTTTGGTTTGGGGGTTTTTTGGAGACAGGGTCTTACTGTGTACTTTGGATTGGCTTTGTGTTCACTCTGTAGCCAGGCTGTACTTGGAACTTGTGTCCATCCTCTTGCCTCAGCCACTTGATTGCTGGGATTATAGGTTTACACCATTATGCCAGCCTGTAAGTTTCTTTTGAATGAATAAATAGGGAGTATGTAGAATTTGAGTCTCCTAATTTTAGTTTAAGTTTTGACTTTGTTGTTTTTATTCCACAGTAGGAAACACAAAATGATTTGTAATCTTAGTTTAAAAAAAAATTACATGCTGGACTGGGCAGATAACTCAGAGGCATAAGCACCTACCTGGCAAGCACAAGGTCCCAAATTTGATCCCAAACCCACATGCCATACCACCCCTAGAACCCTAATTGTAGTGGCACAACCTGTCATCCCAGCACTCTGGGAGGTTGAGACATGAGGATCACTAAGAGTTTGAGATCAGCTTGGTGACTACAAAAGTGAGCACAAGGCCAGCCCAAACTGCATAGTGAGACCCTGTCTCACAAAAAGAAAAAAAAAATCACATGCTAAATCACTACGAAAATAATCTTGTATGGGCCATACCAAGCTCTTGAAGCAGATCACCAAAATGGTTAATGAAAATCTCAGTAGTTAGAGCTGGGGAGCTATCTCAGTGGCACAAATACTTGTCTGGCAAGCCTGAGTCCAATCTCTGGCACCAAAAAGAAAGAAAATCTTAGCTGTTAGTTTTGTATTTGATACCCTTTAAAAACTTTAATGTAGTTTAATAAACAATAGATGTCTTGTTGCCCCAATTCTTCAGACTAAATTTTAAAAGTGAAGAGACGCTTTTGGTATAAGACATAGTTGCCTGCAATCCCAGGACAATGGGAGGCTGAGGAAGGAAGATTGCAAATTCATGCCCACCTGGTTAACTGAATTAAGACCTGTTTCAAAATAAATGAGTTAGAGAGGTAGTTCAGTACAGAGAAGCTAAGCTCAATCTTGAGTACCACAATACTACCCCCTCAAAAAAATGATGAGTAGGCAAAACAGGTATTAAATTTTATTTTTCATTTACAGTCTTTCATCTTTAGACCACCAAAATAAGTAAAATTGTGATTATTATTTTAGTATCTGAGTTCTTGGGTCATCTGGATTTTAATGGTGTCTACAATAGCTTCTAGCTGATTAACCCTTTTAGAAATCAGATTTAATGGAATGTTTATGAATGACTAAAGATGGGAAGAAGCAATAGAAAATTAATATAGGAAAGTAGCAACACATGCAGCTTTGGCTCATAAGATATCTAAGCCTCATAAATAGAAGTAGGTAGTTAAACTATTTAATCTCTAGTTCTTTGGAAGTAAATTACAGAATAATTAATCTTCAAGTATGTAAAAGGGTATCTTTAATAGTACATATTGATTATTATATAATTATTTCTAAATGAAATAACTTAAATTCCACTTGGTTTTTTCTTTTGTAGCTTTCCTAATAGGATGGTTCTAGGAAGAACACACATCAAAGATGTAGCAGCCAAGAGAAAAGTTGAGTTAAACAGTTACTTACAGAGTCTGATGAGAACTTCAACAGAAGTAGCAGAGGTGACTTTCCTGGATAAAAGCTAATACATACTGTACCTGATGTATTACTTTATAGTCATAAACTAACAGAGCTTTTTTTCTCTTCAATCATAGTGTGACCTTATTTATACTTTTTTCCACCCTTTACTTCGTGATGAAAAAGCTGAAGGGATTGCAAGGTCTGAAGGTGAGATGACTGTTTTGTCTTTGTGGATAATTTATATCCTGTCATTAATCTCACTTAATGGTATAACATGGCAGTGAGCTTACTGACTCTAGCCAATGAGAATAGGAGGAAGATACTCTATTTAAACCAATCTATTTCTGGATAAACTTTTCTAAAAATTAAAGTGTGATTATTGAAAAAATATCAACTAGTCACCTACCGGGTTGTTTACTTCCCCCACCCCACATAAGTGGTCCTGGAAGAAAACCCAAATTCTTTAGTTAAAATTTGAACTGCTACATGCAGAATAAAATAAAGATAAACATGGTCATATTTTCAGGTGCAGGTCCTTTCAGTCCTACTCCAGGCCAAGTAGGAGGAGCAGTGAAGTTATCTGTCTCTTACCGCAATGGTACTCTCTTCATCATGGTGATGCACATCAAGGATCTTGTGAGTGATTACAAATAATGCTGGTGGTAAAGGAAAACTTAACCCTGGTAGGAGGCAGTACTATAAATGGACTGCTTTTCTTTATAGGTCACCGAAGATGGGGCTGACCCAAATCCATATGTCAAAACATACCTACTTCCAGATACTCACAAAACATCCAAACGTAAAACAAAAATTTCACGAAAAACTAGGAATCCAACATTCAATGAAATGGTAAGTTAAAACCATTTCTAGAAATTTCTGAATTTAAGACTTTTTAACTTTTTGGGTTTTTTGCAGTGCCAGGGATTGAACTTAGGACCCTGCGCTTGCCAGGCAAGTGCTTATTCTACTGAGCTATCTCCCTGGCCTGGTAAGGCATGAGGATCTGGGGATAGAACCACAGAATTCTAAGCCTGATTGCCTTGCTTAAGCAGGCACTTAAATAACTGAGCTAAGGGGCAGGCCCCTAAGACTTTTATCTTTAAAACTTTAATAAACTTTTATTAAGTGCTGTAAGTTTCTTTTCATCAGCATTGACAGAATGGACCACATTCCATCACAGAACAACTCCTGAGACATTCTCATTTCTTTCTGAAACATTTCCATTACAAAGTAGCATCCATTCAAATTTATTTTATAAATTATAGAGCTTTTGTTGTGAGGTAGGCCAAAAAGGCAGGAAATGTGAAATCTGGGAGTGGGAAAGAAAAATGCATATTATCCATCTATTAAACACACTATCAGGGACAGGGAGATGGCTGAGTGGAATAAGTGCTTCCCTGGCAAGCACAAGGGCCTGAGTTCAATCCCCGGTTCCATACACAAAAAAAAACTGTTAAGAACACAGGAGAGCTGGGTGTGGTGGCACATGCCTGTAATCCCAGCATTCAGGAGGCTGAAGCAAGAAGATCATTGTGAGTTCAAGACCAGCTTGGGCTACAAAGTGAGCTCAAGGCCAGCCTAAACTGCGTAGTGAGACTCTTGTCTCAAAAATCAAAACATTAAGAGGCCAGCTTTGACAACATACCTGTGATCCCAGAACTTAGGAAGCAGAGGCAGAAGGATTTCCTCAAGTTCAAGGACAGCCTGGGCTACATAGTGAAGCCTTGTCTCAAAAGATCAAAAGAGGGGGCCAGTGAGATAGCGCAGAGATAGGCAAGCACAGGGATGATTCGATCCTGAGCACTACATGCCCCGCCCCCAGGGCAGTCTGAGCCTGAGAGTCTGGGCATAGTGGCACATACCTGTAATCCCAGCCCTGGGGAGGCTGAAAGCAAGAGAATCACCATGAGTCCAACCTGCATAGAGAGATCCTGTAACAACCAAATACGTTTTTTAAAAAAAGACATTAAGGCCAGATGTTATGGAACATGCCAGTAGTCCCCATTATTTGGAAGAATGAAGCAGGAGAATCACAAGGCCAGCTTGGATTACACAGTGAGTTAAAGAGCAGCCTGGACTGCATAGCATGACCCTGTCTTAAGCAAAAAAGACTTAATGCGTCAACCCATTCTACAATATGCATAGAAGGTAGTGTCTGGTCTGTGCTATATGTAAATATTTGAAAGCCATCTAATTTATCTTGGGAAACTACAAGTCTTAGATTTTTAAGTGTGTAGTGTAGGCCTTGAACATGCTAAGCATAAACTGCCACTGGTTTATACCCTTAAATTCATGTAATCTTCCTGAGTGCTGGGTTTATAGGTATGTACCACCATGACCCCAAACCCTTTTTATAATTGATTTTTTTTTTTTTTTTTTTTTTTTTTTTTTGTACTGGGAATCCAACTCAAGACCTTGTGCTTGGCAGGCAGGCACTGTTCCATTGAACTATATCCCCAGCCCCAACCTGTTTATTTTTATACTAAGCTAAAATCTTGAATTCCTGCAGTTATCTGTGCTGTCTCCCATTAAAAATTTCAGTACTTATAAGCTATAGTTTGAGAAATCGTTTTTTTAATTCTGAGGATTGAACTCAGGGCTTTACTACATGCTAAGCACATATGAGGCTGTTCATAGGCCCTGGGCTCAGTCCCCAGTACTACTGAAGAGTGGGTGAGGTGGTAATAGAAGGGATATAGCTCCGAGCAAGCCTCTTATCCTGCCTTATACTGTATATAGGCTACCCACTGCAGGGTGGGTGTAGCACTCCCTCCCTCAATCCCAGCAGAAGATAATAAACCAATCACAAGCTCTTGATTGAGCTGCCTCTGAAAAGCACCACCCCATGAGGCTTTGGGAAGACTTCCAGATACAAACCATGACTCCCAGAAAGAACAGAAAAGATGAAATGTCTACAGGGTTTTTTAAAGTTATTTTAGCCAAACAGCAAAAAGAATAAGATTGAGCCGGGCGTGGTGGCGCATGCCTGTAATCCCAGCACTTGGGAGGCTGAGGCAGGAGGGTTGTTGTGAGTTCGAGACCAGCCTGAGCTACAAAGTGAGCTTAAGGCCAGCCTGAACTGCATAGTGAGACCCTGTCTCAAAAAGACAAAAAAAAAAAAAAAAAAAGAATAAGATTAATAAAGTAAGCCGGGCGTGGTGGCGAATGCCTGTAATCCCAGCACTAGGGAGGCTGAGGCAGGAGGATTGTTGAGTTCGAGACCAACCTGAGCTACAAAGTGAGCTTAAGGCCAGCCTGAACTGCATAGTGAGACCCTGTCTCAAAAAGACAAAAAAAAAAAAAGTATTTCTCAGAAATTATGGTAAGACTTCCTAGGAAAAAAAAATGTTTAGGAGCTGTGATGAGAATTTAAAACAGAACAGCTTTGCAGCACTTTTTTACTTGAGAATTTCAATTGAATGATGGCTAATCAGAAATCACCATTTCATGGTGTATAAAATCCAAAATAGCAAAAAGAAATTTTAATCCCTCTGTAGTTGCAAAATAATTGTTATAACTGACTTGCTTCCTCTTTCCCAGCTATTAGCTCATTCTAGGTAACTGCCGGGTAGTGTTTGCTTCATTGTCCCCATCTCAGGAAAAAAAAAAAAAACACTTTCCACTTTTCAAGTTTTTAATGTTTAGCCAATGATTGGTCCTGCTTTGTACATGTGTATGTAAAGCATTCGCAGGAATGCCAACACAAGACTCCTGAAAAAGTGCTTCCAAAGGAGTGACAGAGACTTTAGTGCTTATTGTAATGTGTTGTTCATTATATCATTCTCAAAATGCTCATCTTGCTTTGTTGCATTGAATATATGCCAGCAAATCAAACAATAAATGATAATGTACTGGGGGGTTCTTTTTTTTTTCCTTTGTTGCAGCTTGTGTACAGTGGATATAGCAAAGAAACCCTAAGACAGAGGGAATTGCAGCTAAGCGTACTCAGTGCAGAATCTCTGCGAGAGAACTTTTTCTTGGGTGGAATAACCCTGCCTTTGAAAGATTTCAACTTGAGCAAAGAGACAGTTAAGTGGTATCAGCTGACTGCAGCTACTTATTTGTAAAACAGTCATTTTCTGAGCTTTGAAAGCAAAAACAGTTGTAAAGCTGTGCACACATGCATGGACACACAATTTGTGAACTTTATGTATAGTATTTTTATACTTGGGCAGAATTTATATAGTTAAATATATTTGCTGCATTTCAATACATCTGTTGGACCAACAGTCACACAACTTTTCTAGATTTTGGGAAGTCCTTGACATTTTAAAATCATTATATTGATGCTATAAAGCCTAAACTTAATATACAAGTCCTGAAAAAGACTTTGAGGTAGTACTATATCAGTTCGGCCACCTATTTTGGATTGTTTCTTATACAGATACAGCATTTTTGTTTTCCTGTTATGCACCTTTTACAGCCTTGACCACTGTATGTTCACAACTACCAAAGTAAAAGAAAAATGCAAAATGTTACCGTAAAACACAGCTGCTATTTACTGGGATGAAAAGCAAAGCACAAATAGTAGGTAGCTTCATTAAGAACTACTAAGTAGTTACTAGAAGTAGGAGAAAATACTTTTTTTATTGATTATTAAAAGCCTTTATCAGAATAAGTGCCAATCATTGAAGTTGTAAATAATAGTGCCTTAATTCACTTAATATGCTTCCTTGGCACTTCATATCTGATATTTTTTTTTTCTGACTTGATAAACAGTAAGTAGTTTTCTTACACTTTCAGCTTACTAGGATAAAGATTATGTTCATTTACTAATTTTTTCCCCTACAAAAAATTATTTTCTCCTGATGTTACTTTAACATCAAGCTGTTTAAGGCCCCCCCCCAGTAACTGAATCAATTTACTGAATCATTGTATACAGTACTATCATTCCATTATACTACATTGATTCCCATGGTGTGAGTTGAAATTGGGTAATTTCTCTTCTATATATTTATGCATTATTCCCTCATTAAACAAGTGAAATTGTTAACCCCTGTACCCACTCCTGCTTGCTGTAACAACTCCCAAGAGTACAGCAGACTTTTTAGAACTTCCAGTAATACAAACAGCCCACTGCAGCACCTGTGCCATAAGTTCATCATCACTGGCCTATTTGGTCCAGACTGATTTTGGACAAAGGGGATGGTTGGGGATGGAACCCAGGTTTTTTGCACTGGACTGCATGCCCAACAGCTGTGAGTCCTGGTTGTTTTGTATCTTTAGTCAGCAACTCTTAAGTGCCCAGGTGGGGCTTGAACTTGGGATACTCCTGTCTGACCTTCCCAGAGTGCTACGATTATAGGCATGTACTACCATGCTCAGTTCATACTGAATTTTAATATAAACTTTATTAGACCCTTATATTAAAATGATATTCATGTAGACCGTATGGAAGTTTGTATTGTACATTCATGTGAATTATTTTCCATAATTCAGTAAGATTCAGAATGAGAGGACTATACATAAGATTGGTTTTTATTACTTATTTAATTCTTGGCATAACTTTAATTTAGATAAATTTGTGTAGACACACATTAACCTTCATGGCTAGAATAAGAATTCAAATACTTTTGAAAATGATGACACAAATGTCACAATCTGGTTTTTGCAAAAAAACTGAAAAAAATATGCAATGAAGGATATCATGAGAGAAAAAGGACAATGTCCAGTTCAGTTGACCAGAACAGAATTCGTATCAACTGTGCAGATGTTTAATACAAATGATACCTGCAGAGCAAAAATAAAAGACTTGGGGGATATGTCTGTGGAACAAGTTTTAAAAAAAAAACTTGAAATTTTTGGTGCCTAACACTAAATGGTCCATTTGTAGGAAAACTCGTAATTATGATGTATGAATGTTGTTTTTATGTTTAAATGTGTTGTCTATTTAATAAGTTAATTAAAATGTAGATTAAAGCACCACTGTTTGCTTTTTCCACACTTAACTTTTCCTCAGTGTATGTAAGTAGCTTTGCAAATGTAAAGTTAGCACTAGAAAATGTCATATAAGCTTTGGAGATCTGATTCCATTCCATGAGTTGTTAAAAACAGGTGTCTTGTTAAAAGTCATTGTTAACTGTACTCAAATGGGCTGCATTTTGGCAGTCTTTTATAGCAGTGTCTTTTATCACAGATAATAGAACTAGAAAATGTGCTTTCACTTTTCAGTTATAAGAAGCCTAGATTCATATCTAAATGTATATTTAATACTGTATAGTTAAAAAGAACTCAAAACAAATGGTCATGTTTTCTCAGTTTAACTCCTTTGTGCCTTCCTTGGCCACTAAAATATTTTAATATGTTATTTATTTGTGAAATGCTAATCTCCATCTCTTACCAAAAGACAAAAAAGGGGAGCCTCTTTGCACTAGTACTGCGATGAATCAATTCTAAGTCAGTTGAATTTTTACACATTTTGTATAGCTTACCTTAAATATGAAAAAACAAGCCTGACAATGATTTTTATGTATAATCACAATATTTTATACCTATCTTTATTAAGCAGAAAAAATTCTACACCTAAGTACTAAACCCAAAGGAGTCTTCCTTTCTGCTCTTGTTTGAGACCAACAGGTGTGGGTTGTCTGGCGTACTTCCAGCTGTGGGACCTAGGCCAGGACAGAGAGCCACTGTGCTGCTCTGTTTCCCTGCACTTGAAAGCACCTAAGTGTCAGGAAAGGCATGGTCTTTGATAAAGTGCACCTTTCTTCCCCCCCCCCTTCTTCATTTGAAGTTTTATGAAAGTTTCATAATCTTGCCTTAAATTGAACTATTCTTTTAGAATTCAAATAATGTGGCATTTAAAAAAAATACTCTTTTGATAAACTTTTGAGAAAGGATTGAAGCCCCACTCTGATATTGTAGTTTTACTTACATACTGTTTTACTAGCAGTACAAATATGAATGAATATAACTGGTTGCGTCTAAAAGAACCAAATACTTTAATAAGGATAATGATAAAGATGTATACTATTTTTATTAATACTTTAAATGTTTCTGTGAATTGAATGTGACTTCATAACTGTACTATGATTGTATTTCTGGAATAAAGGATATGAGCTCACTGTTGCTATTGTCTGCATCTCAGGAATGCATTCAGAGTAGTACTCCTACATTATGGAGAAATTGTAACCCTTATAAACTGCTTGTTAGAAATGTAAAATGAACAGCTGTTACAGAAAACAGTTTCTCAAAATGTTCAGTGTTGAGTCTGGGCATGGTGGTGCGCCCCTGTAATCCCAGCATTTTGGAAGCTGAAAAACAGGAGAATCACTACAAGTTTGAGCTGCATAGTGAGAACCCTACACAGAAGAAAGTAAGAAAAAACAAAAGCTCACTGTAGGGTTACGCTATGATGTCATTGATCCAGGATTTTCAGGCCTAGGAAGTAAACCCAGGTACTCCAATACTATTAACTGATGTGTTCTCAGCAGCGTTTATTCATAGCATCCAAAATAACAATGTCCAGGGATGGGGAGTTAGTTCGGTGGTTTCAGCGCCTACCTGGCAAGTGCAAGGACATTTTGTATAGCTTACCTTAAATATGAAAAAACAAGCCTGACAATGATTTTTATGTATAATCACAATATTTTATACCTATCTTTATTAAGCAGAAAAAATTCTACACCTGAGTCCTAAACCCAAAGGAGTCTTCCTTTCTGCTCTTGAGACCAACAGGTGTGGGTTGTCTGGCGTCCATGTACTTCCAGCTGTGGGACCTAGGCCAGGATCCGGGTTCCATTCCCGGTACCACATGCTATGGCAGAGCCCTGAAACCTCAGGTATGCCAAGCTGGCCACCAACTGGCCACAGTGGTACACGCATGTAATCCCACCGCTGGTGAGGCTGAAAACAAGGATCAGTATGAGTCTGAGCTGCGTAGTGAGACCCAGTCCAAATATATTAAAACAGATACTTATATTAACAGTAACTATTCTCTATGTATAGTACAGTTCTGCCCCCTTCTTTGTCTTTAATAAAACAGCAGTTTTCTGTTTAAAAAGATGATATCCCTAGCATGCGGTGCCGACCCTACCCCTGGGGCACGCTGAGACAGTGATCAAGACTGGCCGTGGGGCACACACCTGTAATCCCAGCGCTTTGGGAGGCTGGAAACAGGAGGATCACTACAAGTCCGATCTATATAGTGAGACCCTATAGACCCTATCCTAAATACATTAAAAAAAAATAAAAAGATATCAATACCATACTGTAATCCTGGCACTCAGGAAGCTGAGGCAGGAGGATTGCCATGAGTTCTTGGCCAGCCTGAACTCCATAGCAAGACCCTATCTCAAAAAGCCATTGTGTAATTTTGGCAACATGGCTTACTAGAAGATAAACGCGATTTAATTAAAATTCAGCCCGCCAGTAACACATTTATACTTAGAAATATACATTGACACATCTAAATTGTTTTGATAATAAAATATTAAATAGCCGGGCATAGTGGCGCATGCCTGTAATCCCAGCACTCGGGAGGCTGAGGCAAGAGGATTGTTGTGAGCTCGAGACCAGCCTGAGTACAAAGTGAGCTTAAGGCCAGCCTGAACTGCATAGTGAGACCCTGTCACAAAAAAGACAGAAAAATAATAACAAAATATATTAAGTATACAGAGTTGGGAGATTTAGCTTAGTGGAGCAGCCTGGGAAGCGTGAGCCTGAGTTCAAATATACAAACTGCCATATAGGGTGCATTTAAAACTACTCTAAGGCTAAACTTGAATCCAAAAATTCCTCAACAGTTTGGGTTGGCCAAATAGCTCAGCAGATTAAAGTGCCTACAAGAGGGTCTGATCACCCGGCCAGCCGCCCTACCCCCAGGGTGTGCTGAGACTGCTATTGTGACTAGGTGTGGTGGCCCGAGCCTGTAATCCCAGCTCTTGGGAGGCTGTAAACAGACGTGGACCCTTAACACCCTGTAGACCCTCCCCGCCAAAAAAAAAGACAACGGATTGGGCAACATAAACCCGGAGGTGGGGGTTGGGAAAAATAACAGGTGAGAGATACTGACATGCCTGTCTTAGAAAAACAGGGATTCCTGTCCATATTTTGAACAAATGGAGCAGTGCCTAAATGAAATGGAATGTGGAGAAGTAAATGGGAGGCAGAACCAAGTTTGTGATACCTATTCCCGTGTTTGAGATAAAAATGTAAATTTGGTTAATGACAGGTTAACGATAGGTGGATTACCAACTTTAAATTCCTAATATTTGGAGGCAAATTATTCACCAAATAGGTTGCAGAAAACATTTTAGGACCTAGAGTGTTTTAAGCTTCTCACCTGTTGTTTTACCTTGATTTCCCCGAGCTTCCGCCTTCCCAGTACTTTTTTGTTTTAAACAAATGGCTTCATTGCCTGTTTGAACGCATTGCACAACAACACTGGGTCAGTGGGCTTCCTCGGCGGTTTTTTACCCGTAAAGATCAAGCGCCTCACCTTTTCCCTAATCCTGCCCTTGGCACTTTTCCTAACGCTCTCCTCCCTCTACCGCTTGTCCACACGGCGGGTGCGAGAGTACATATAACTGTCCCTGGGCCCCGCTGCCCCGCGTGCCGTAAGGAGCTCCGCGGCGTCCGTTTACCGCCAGGATCTTTCTAGGAGTTAAATCGGGCTCTGGGGACTGGCCACGACCAATACTTTCGGCGCAGCACTCAGGCCTTACTGCTCGAAAGTACAGAGCTGATGGGAAAGCAATTCTGACAAACCTAGGCGTTGGGCGAAGGAATGCGCTCTGACTCCTGCAGCTCTAACTAAGCCATTCCCTGCTCCCCGGGTTCGGACTCCTATGACTTCGGGACTGGCAGGACCTAGTCCTTAAGGAGCCCGCAGGATGGGAACTTGGAAAGCTATCTTTCCTTCCGTTTCTCGCTCTGGCCGCTAACCAGACCAGTCTCCCAAATGATGGGGCTGTCGGCCGGGCCGAAGGAGGGTGCTCGCTCAGCCGAAGTGCATTTTGGGAATTGTAGTCACCGAGTTGGCGCAACGTGGCCCCGCCTCGCGCAAGCGAAGACGCAGGAAGTGTGAGGTCAGTTCCGGCGTGAGAGTGTTTCCCGTGGCGTTTCCACCCTTGCTCTCCTTTTGCTTTCGGACCGCCGCCATCATGGGTCGCATGCATGCTCCTGGGTGAGTTTGTGACGCTGAGCGGGATTGCGGGACTGGGCCTTCGGCTAGGGCACCAGGAGGGAATGTGTATGGTAGGTGGGGGGAATGATGCTCCTGGCTGCTGTGGCACGGGTCGTGCCTCACTCCGTCTGCTTCTGTTTCCAGGAAGGGCCTGTCCCAGTCTGCTCTGCCGTATCGCCGCAGTGTCCCCACAGTGAGTAGCGCTCGTGGGCCGGGGCGAGCGTGGGGATGAGAGGCATCGGGGAGGCGATGCCGGGATGTACCCGATGTACGCGAGGAGCGCCGGTTCGCGCGTGGCGGGGCGCAGCACTTAGAAGCGCCTCTCTGTCCTCCCCCTATCCTTTTTTCCTTTTCCTAAAACCCTTCCACAGTGGCTGAAGCTGACGTCTGACGACGTGAAGGAGCAGATTTACAAACTGGCCAAGAAGGGTCTGACACCTTCACAAATCGGTGAGCGTTCCGGTTCTTGCAGCTTTTTTTCGAATGGCCGGCCCCTATGTGATTTGTTAAGACTCCGGGATAAAAGTGCCTTACGCGCGCCTTGAGAATCATTTGTAGGCCTTCTGGCTTTTTTGTTGAGACCAAAATCTGATCTTTTATTTGTTGAACTTCAATTCTGATAACCACACTTTCAAGTGAGTATTAGTTTTCCTGTACATTTGTGGAAGCTGAGGTAAGGTATGACTAAATATTCCCAAATTATACAGCTTTTTGACTGGAAGAGTTGGTATTCACTATTCGTGTAAAAGTGGTCGACACAGTAGTTCTCCATAGTTACCTTTACATTGAAAGTCAGGAAGTCAGCCATTTGTGATTTTATGCAAATACAAAGTGTTTGCCTGGGACGTCTTGAACATGGTTCTGGGACCAAAGAGTAATCTTTCTTTTTAAAAGGCAAAATACTGCCCTCTTATTATTTAGTGGAGGTATAGCAGCAGAGAAAAAATAATGTAAAGCAGATTACCAGGTAATCAGTAATTTGGCATCTAAAGGCAATTATGTGCACGTAGCATTTTTAGAAGAACGCTTTTTATGTGTTCTCAGTGAATTTTAGTTTTAATTATAAAAACCCCATTGATTATTTTGGGCAGCCATATTCCAGCAAACCGACTATGATTGTGTTTTTTCTAACATTTGAAGTTTCCACCAGAAGAGTTTACCTCAGTGTTGGGTATGCTTTCTTGGATGTCTTGAGTTTTGCCTGCTTTCTCCTATGGATTTCTGTGATTTATAAGGGATCCTAGGCTGGACCAGAGAGATAGCTCAGTAGAATAAGCACTTGCCTGGCAAGAGCAAGGTCCTGAGTTCAATCCCTGATACTGCAAAAAAAATCTTGGGCTAGACTCAGTGGCACACGACTCCAATCCCTAGCTACTCAGAAGGTTAGGAAGGATGATCTGAATTTCAAGGGCAGCCTGGGCAACTAGGTGAGGCCCTACCCCAAATAAACAAAAGGCCTGTTTAAAAAAAAAAAAAAAAAAAAAAAAAACTTGGAAAGTGGCTTTCTATCTGAACCTTAACATGATGTGCTCAGGTTTGTGTTTAGTGTTGGAAGTTAAAACTACGTGGTTCCTCTTTTTAGGTGTGATCCTGAGAGACTCTCACGGTGTTGCCCAAGTACGTTTTGTGACGGGTAATAAAATCTTGAGAATCCTTAAGTCTAAAGGACTTGCTCCTGATCTCCCTGAGGATCTCTACCACTTAATTAAGAAAGCAGTTGCTGTTCGAAAGCATCTTGAGAGGAACAGAAAGGTAAGAGGGTAAATAAAAGCCTGGTAGAGGGTAAGAGGGTAAATAAAAGCCTGGTAGAAGATTTGTTGAGCTGTGTTTTTTGGTAAAATTGCCTCTGATTTAAAGTAATCTCAGGTGAGTCAGGATAGAAACTAGTCAGCACTAATTTTTTTTTTTTTTTTTTTTGGTGGTACCAGGGATTGAACTCAGGACCTTGCACTTGCCAGGCAGGCGCTTATGCCACTGAGATATATCACCGGTCCTAGGACTAATTTCTTGAAATAAAAAATTACCCAGAGAGATTTTCTCTCTCTCTCTT